>APFE031502802.1:196647-224870 GCA_000404065.3 Pinus taeda | reverse complement strand
CAGTCAGTATCCTTAGTCAATTCATGGCTAAGCCTTCAGGAAATCACTGGAATGCTGCAAAGAAAGGTCTCCGATACTTAAAGGGAACAGTGAATCTTGGTATTATGTATACTGATGAATCTAATGTTGCACTGACAGGTTTTTCTGATTCAGATTGGGCAGGAAATCCAGATGACAGACGATCTACCTTTGGCTATGCATTTCATATTGGATCAGGGGTCATATCTTGGAGTAGTAAGAAATAGCCAACTGTTTCTTTATCATCAACAGAATCAGAGTACAAAGCTTTGACCAATGCCACCTGTGAAGCTATTTGGTTGCGGAGAATTCTTGCAGATCTTGAAGAAGCGCAAAGTGGTGCAACATGTATCAATTGTGATAATCAGAGTGCTATCAAATTAGCACATAATCCAGTTTACCATGCTAGAACAAAACACGTTGAGTTACAGTACCACTTTGTACTTGAGAAAATTGAGTCAAATGAAATTGGATTGATATTTTGTAACACCAAGGATAATGTGGCTGATATATTTACTAACCCCCTTGGTAAAATCAAATTTGAAGTTTTTAGAATTCAGTGAGGTATTGTAGAAAATCCATTTCTCCATTAAGGGAGGATGTGAGAATAATGCAGAAATAGAATTAGTTGTGAGTGGTTGAACAGAATTAGTTGTGAGTGGTTAGGAATTGGTTGCACATATTCAGGAAGTTTAGGTGAGTAAGTTTCCTATATAAGTGTGATGTAATTGAGCAAATAGATTAATGAAGTTGTGTGAGCTTTGTCTCACTTTTGCTGGTGTTTCTGACTGTCTATTTGTTGTAGTTTTATGTTTTAATTAACACTACAAATAACCACGACAAAGGGGATGGAGAACCTCATCAAAAGAAACTTTACAACCGCGTTTCCAAAATAACTAGTTGCAACCAAAAGAACTGAAAGTCCAACTCCATCTCTTTCATATCCCCATGAGAAAGGGGCTGAGGAACCTCATCGAAATAAACTTTACAACGATGTTTCCACCAAAAAAACATTTGTAGATACAGTGCTCTATTTTAAAACGCAAACACGTCTCAATTATTTGATAGTTAGATGATTTGGAAGACAACAAGAGACACTCAGTAATATCAAGTTTGAATTTGATGGTATGCTACACGAAACCTCTTCAATTGCTCAGACAAAACAGAAACAATCAAATTCCATTACAGTATTTTTTTAACAATGAAAACAATTTAAATGCTGCTACAAGGATAATTACAGAGAGAAAGAATTGATCAAACTCATGGCATGTCCATGGTTTCCAGGATCGCAGACTTAGGATTGGACGTGTCGGGTCCCTTGCTCCGTTCCAAGTCCTCAAGCTTGAAAGTCACCAGCTTACTCAGATTCCCACCCTCAAACAGCACGCCAACATTCCCATCAGCGACCTTCTGCACAGTCCCGTTTAACATGTGGTATGGATTCTCAGGATTCTTCACAATCACAATCATGCCAGGCTGTAGGGGAGGCTGCGGTGCTGCCCTGGGCTTTGATAACTTTCCCAATTCAGAAGAAATTTCAGCTGCAGCACCATCCTTAGCGGGAGGGGGGTTATCTCTAAGGAATTTGATTAAGCCCTTCTCACCTCCAGGGAATCCACCAGTCATCCCCAGTAATTCTTTTTCAAAGGTCTTATCATCACCAATCCAATTAGTAGAAGTAGTACCTGCGGGATTGTTGGATTCCATTTTTTCTCCATTTTGCTCCTGTCCAGCTAAACTTGGGGACTGCCCACCGGATGGGATTTGCCTCTTTAGCTCCTCTCTTAATCCTTCCTCACCCTTTGCAAGCCCTCTGCCTCCCAGTAACTGCCACAGATTGAATTTCTCTGCTCTGACCTTCAGTCTGTAGGGCGCAGAGGGGCTAAGTCTAGGAACCCAAATAGCGTTATCCTTTGTTTGGCCTGAGAAATTGTGCTTCTCATCAGTTACAGGCGATGGGAACGGGAATGTAGATGTGCATGAAGCTCTTAAGAGGGCGGGAAACAACAGGGAAGCCATCATCTGACAACAGAAGCTATCGGTATTATAAAAGGCTAGAGTGTTTTTAAACCCAATTCTGTTCTCTTACCTCGAATACTTTTTTTGCTACAGCTAGCATAAATATCTACATCTCATAAACTGATTTCTTCGTTGATGGATTTTGGGGATTTACCAGAATTGACTCGTACTTCGTGTGGGGAGTGAATTCAATATCCCTTGCTAACCTCACGCGCTCGATTGACTGAGCCAAGACGAGCACACCATAATAACTATAAAAGGAAGTGCGAAGCGCTTGCTCGAGAAAAGGAGAGCAAGGTTCCCTACCAATATCGTACGAGCTCTCGTACTAGCTATCGTACTAGTCGCTCTTCCTCTCGTACCAGTCACTCTCGTACTAGTAAGGTGTGTCTTCCGGTGGGCAGGTCTATGATGGCGGCCCCTTATCGAGCCCGTTTCCCCATCCTGATAGGGGTTACCTTATCAGGAGAATGACCCAGGTTCGTCCCAGCCATATGGTTGTAGGATTGCGTAGCCGTGATGCCGGTGAAATGGTCCGCAAGGGTGCAGACACCGATCAAGGAGGTTGCCTTGCGGTGTGTCCTTGTTATCGTCTTGGGGGCACGAGGATTAGGAGTGTAGTGCATGATGAGGGTGAAGGGAAGGAGCATCCAGTGTTTGTTGTGTGTTGGTCGATAAGGCTTTTTTTGCTTGTTGGCATCCGATGGTTAGCTCCTTCTTGGTTCCTTGGTTTCCTTAACGTTGATCTTGACCGTTTACCAGAAGTATGACGAGATCAAATGAGCATACAAGTTTGCAGATGAAAAGGATGGGAGCTCGAAACAAAGATACCTTACCCAATTCGCATAGTAATACCAAAAATTCGTTCTCACTATTTGGATATACTTGAAAATCAATGAAAATAGCGATAACATGACCCTAATTTGAAACTGAAAATTTTCGAAGTTATTTCCCATAATTTAAAAAAATAAAAATAAAAAAGTTATGGGATAAAGTTTGATTACTTTTTAGAGATTATTTCTTTGAGATTATTTCTTTGGAGTAAAATAGATATGGAGTTAAGATTGATATATCTCAAATATCAATTTTATATTAATTATTAAAGAATTATACATCTCTCGGTCATTTTTGTATATATAGGAATGATATTAAAATATTTTAATTAATGTGATATTAAAATATTTTATTTATTATTTTTAAATGTCATGTTTTAAGGTTATATTAAGTATTGAAAGAGTTACGCATTTCTCTCTAAAAAGTAGAAAACACCTATAAGTGGAATAAGATTCTCTCTCTCAAGTTTATATAAATTATTTTATGTAGGTGAACATTGTATTTATAACCAATATTGAAATATATTTTTTTGTTAATAATATCACTTTTTAATACCATGTCTACTCCATGTTGAACATGTCTACTCCATGTTGAACATGAAAGGAATTTGTAACAACCCTCGTGAAAAGTTCATGTAGTAAAAGTTAATAAAGGTAAAATAAGACCACGCTTAAGGGACATGTATTCCAAGCTAAATGTTGGGCAAAGATATCCTAGTGGGCATCACTGGATGTGTTTATGGCTAAGGAAATTGGCAAAGGCTAAGGTAAAGGCATTAAAAGGCAAAAAGGCATTTTGTGCACATTTATTTAAGAAAATAAAGGAAAATAGGAGAAAAGTAAGGTGAAAGTTCATGGGTTGCATGTGAGGAGGAAATCAAAGGAAAATAATGGAAAATGAAGAAAACAGGGGCCTCATTAATAAAAAGGTTTATAAGGATCAGTTGGTAACTTTTTGTCAATTCAAGTTTTGGAGCTCTCTTATTATTATCTATCTCACTCACTCTTGATCACATAGAGTTTTCTTGGAGCACTCTAGCTTTAGATCAAGGAAGAAAAGCAAGCAAAGGGAAAGGAAGGAAAGCGAAGACTAAGCAAGGAAGAGCATGATCAAGCAACTTCAATAGGAATATTTGCAAATAACATATTGCATGTGTGAATTCCTAGCTAGTTTTGGCGTGGTTTTGGCATGCATGGCTTTGCATGTTGGTGTATTGTTCTCTTATTGTCAATGGCTTGGTTTTGTCGGGTTATGACAATGATCTCCAGCCTAGCCTTGCCTTTTTTGGGTGCCATGGTGTGTTGGGATGTTTATCTTGGTTTTGAGCTTTAGATTTGTCGGATGGATTTCGGTATCCAGGGCAGAGGTGGTCTCAAGGTTCATTCCCAAAGGTCTAGGAATCCCTTAACCGATTTTAGCGGGATTCACGGTAAAGCCTGAGGGAGGAGTGTAGGTTTAGGGCCTAGTGATCTGAGTTTCGATTACAGTAAAACCTCATAAACTGATCTCAGTTTAGGGCCTAGTGATCCGGGATTAGACTGCAGTAAAGCCTGAGAGACAAGGAAACGGAAAATTCTTCAAGGATAGTGATGAATTTTGGATGGCATTCCAAGGTCAGTTCAATTTTGTGATCGGAGCACCGGTTTTGGTGTGATCACAGTTTGGTGAGGGTGGAGGTAGTTTAATCTCTCGATTCCCTTTGGTTTTTTTGGATTGGTTTATCCATAAGATCTCACATTCATGCTTGGAATATGGCACGAGGGTGACTGGCTGACAGAAAGATTTGGTTCAACCATGCCAATGGTTCGGTGGTACATGGAAGACTTGAACTTGGTCGGATCTTCCTATGATTAATGAAAGTTAAGTTCTCTTGCTTTTGTACTTGTTTATATTTGGATTTAATGGTTGTTATATCTCTGTTATTTCCATGGTTTTATGATGGTTATAAGCATGATTAATTGATTGGTTCATGTCATGGTTATTTAATGTATTTACTCGTAATTGTTAAAATGATGGATGCAAGACCTAATTAATGTCATAACAGTTCAAGGGAGAAGGTTTTGATCCTTCTTGTCATGTTTCAAAAGAGTTTTCAGTCATTCATGTTTACCTTGTATCCTAGACCTATAGGTTGCATTGATGCCAAGTGTTTGAAATAATGTCAATCCCAGTTGGGGATGGTCATGCCTAGTCCTAAAGTTGACTTTTGTTTTATTAGTCTTGTTATCATGTGTTTGATAGATTCTGAAAGTTACAGGAAGTCTTGTGCAGTGGCTAAAATTCTCGGCTAGAAAAGTGCCTTAAATTTCGCGGACGATGGCACAGGTCTGCTAGGAAAAGTACCTTAACAAAAGCATGCATTCCTATTAGAGCATCTAGAGGTCCCTGGAAGCTAGCATGCCCATAGCATGAGAGCGTCCAGAGGTCAAGAGGTCAAAAATCCAGTGGGACCTAAGGCCAGGATGCCTGAGTGGCTAGGATGTCTCCTGGTGGTATGGTTGTTGATGTGGAAGGTATGGTTGATGTGTTTCCATCAATTCCATTTCCTTAAGGTCACCAAGGAGGTTGAATCATATCACAGTAGCCTCTTGTGGCATGTTTAACCCCGTTGGCCGGTTAATTGGGTAGATGTGGGAGGAGGGTGGCTACAGATTGGTGTCAGAGCATGGTTGTGCTCTCCTTGGTTGAATGTGTTTGTCAGGCATTCATGTCGGTTGCACATGTGTCAGTCATCCTTGAATGATTTTTGCATATGCATGGTGTTGGCCATGGTCGTAGTGATGTTGCCATGAGAATAATGATGTCGTTGTGTGAAGTGTGTTTTCATGGGTGTATGATTGGGTACATGTTGTTTATGTTTGTGTGCGATCATTATACAGTGATACGGTTGTGTTGTCATGCATGAGTTTATGGTATGTGTAGTTGATATGTTCATGTGTTGATGGTCGAACTCTAGCTAGACTGATGGTTACATGGCTATATGCTTGTGTATCATTTGTCTATATGTTCTTGTGATTATGTTATATATGTATCACGTTGATTTGATGATCTTGCAGATGAGATATCCTCCTTGAACTACGCTAAGGTACATTGGTTTATTGTGATTTGGTTTAGCTAACATAGTATGCCTTGCAGGAAAGAGATCAAAATGGGTAGCAAGATGATAGACTACAAAGGCTCTCCCTATGAATCAGATGAGCAATGTGGTGTTGAGCACTCTTCTGATTTGGCAAACACATTAAGAAGCTTGAAGGAAGAAATAAGGATTTGTAAGGTAGACAATGACAAAATCATGCAGGCACAAGAGAAAGAAGCAAAGGTTAATGCAATACTACTTCGGAGTTTTTCAAAATTGCAGCGACAGGGACCACTGTGGACCAGCCATGAGCAAGAGCACAGGACTAATGGGGCATATGGCAGCAAGTCTTATGGTGGTCATAGGTCGGACATATACGACATGATTAGAGATGACAGGTTGTTAGACACTCCAAATAAGAGAGGCGATGAACATGGGTACTATTCTAGTTTTGTTTCAGATAGGCATCATGATCGTCATCATTATCACCCTTACAGGAGGAGTGATAGGGGATAATTGTTGGATGAGTTTAAGAAAGAAAACACACCTACCTTTGATGGAGAGATTAATAAATCACAGGATACAGAGGCATGGTTTCTTGGTATGAGGAAGTTCTTCAGATTGCATGATTATTTAGAAAACATGAAAGCAAATATAGCCACTTTCAGTCTCAAAGCTAAAGTAGATATTTGGTGGGAAGATGTGAAGAATGTTAAAATATACATGAGGATGATTTCACTTGGAATGAGTTTGAGAGGTTCTTCAAGAAGAAGTAATTTTCGTAGAGATACTTTGATGACAGAGCTAAGGAGTTTTATGAGTTGTGGATGGGTTCCATGACAGATGATGAGTGTACTAGCAGGTTCTTGGAGCCATTGAGATATGTTCCTTACCTAAAGGAGGAGAAGGCCAAGGTTCAAAGATTCATCAGTGTACTACCAGTAGCATACAGAGACTGGATGGAGTTCAATGAGCCTACGTCATTGGAGGAGGTCATCCAAAAGTTGAAACATTGTTATGAGCAGTCGAAGTGCAAAATTGATCCTAAGCATGACTTGAAAGGAAATAAGAAAGATAAAGGAAAATGGACACCAAAGCGAGGAAGACCTAAAGATGCAAGTAAGAAAGAAAATGTAGTCCCTTACAAGAAGTTCAATACAATTGAGAGGGGACATGGAGAGAAGCAGACCAGAGGCGGTGGTAGAGAACCATTGCCATGCTGGATATGTGGTAAGGATCATGGTAAGAGGGATTGTCTGTACTATCAGGGTGGTAGACCCCAGATCTATAGTGCTCATGAGGTGCATACAGTTGGTGATGTTGGTCATAGCATTCCTCAGATATATGCAATTGTGGATAATAGGCAGGCAGATCATTAGGCATCTATCATTGAGATGGATGGTAAGATTTGTTATTAAGTTTTTTTTATTTTGATTGATCCTGGATCTTATTATAGTTATATTAATCCTAACCTAGCTGATAAGTGTGGTTTTAGAATAGAAGTGCATGCAAAATCTTGGTTGGTACAATTGGCTCCAAGTACAAAGAAGATAATTTACCATTGGGTAAGAGCTTGTGCATTTGAGTTAAATGGTATGCCTACAGCAACACATTTGAATGTATTGCCATTGGGATCATATAGTATGATTTTGGGTTTGGATTGGATGTAACTTGATAGAACCAAAGTGGATTTCTTCGACAAGGGCATTAAGTGTGTGGATGATAGTGGGGAAAAGAGAATTTTGCAGGGGAAGAAGAAGCCTACATTAATGAGGATGGTTATCGCTATGCAGGCTAAGCGTAGTTGCGGAAAAGGTTGTGTGATGTTTACAGTGCATATATCATATATCTAGTGACAAGGGAAAATATATTGAGGATGTAGAAATATTCAAGAGGTACCTTGTATTACAACACTATTAAGATGTGTTTCCAGCAAAGATTCCAGAGTTACCTCCTCACAGGGAAGTGGATTTCTCTATTGAGTTGGTGCTAGGGGCAGCAACAACATCGAAGGCACCTTACAAGATGAGCACTTCAAAGCTAGTAGAGTCAAAATTGCAGTTAAAGGAGATGCTTGACAAGGGATACATTGGTCAAGTGTATCGCCTTGGGGTGCACCAGTGTTGTTCGTAAAGAAGAAAGATGGTACTCTCAGATTGTGCATTGATTACAGGTAGCTGAACAAGGTAATGATTAAGAACATGTACTCATTGCCAAGGATTTATGATTTGCTTGATCAGTTGAAGGGAGTAGTAGTGTTATCTAAGATCTACTTGAGATCAAAATACCATCAAGTACACATCAAGGAAGATGATATCTTCAATACTGCATTTAGGACCAGGTATGGGAATTAGGAGTTTGTTGTAGTTCCATTCAGTTTGACTAATGTTCCAGCTACATTTATGTGTTTCATGAATAGTGTGTTGTGCCCTTATCTAGACAAGTTTGTTATTGTATTCATTGATGACATATTGGTATATTCTAAAAATGAGGAAGAATATGTCGAACATTTAGCAGCAATGTTGAGATTGTTAAGATAGCATCAGTTGTATGCTAATCTTAGCAAGTGCATCTTCTTTCAAACAGAGGTGGATTACTTGGGACATGTCATTTCCAAGGAAGGCATAGCATTAGATCTAGAAAAGATAAGGGCCATCATCGAGTGGGTAGCTCCTAAGAATGTGGATGAGGTGAGATCATTCATGGGATTGGCAGGTTACTAAAAGAGGTTCATAGGGAATTTCTCATGCATTGCATATCCTATCACATCATTGCATAGGAAAGGCAAGAAGTTTGAATGGATGGAATGTTGGGTTCTGTTATATTCTTTCCATGTAGTTAACAAGGGGTTTGAGGGGCACCTGTAAAGCCACTTTATGGGGTCTGGGGCAGCGCCCCAGAAAATTTTGGTTTTGGACCCTATGTTAGGTTGGGCATACCCACCTATGGTTTTGTGCATGATTTTCGCACATGTTTTTTGGACGCGATGGTTTTCGGTCCATGGTATTGGACGCGATGGTTTTTCGGTGCATGGTATTGGATGCGATGGTTTTCGGTCCATGGTATTGGATGCTTCGGCATGTATAAATATGTATTATAACATTGAAAGGAACATAATGAAAAAGCTGGTAGTCTCGGTTTTGCGATCCAGGGGAAAATCTATGTGTATATGTGTTTTATGTGTTATGATCTCGCATTTTTTATTTTATGTGTTATAGAATTCGTATGCAGGTAATTTCTGTACGGGGTTAAAACCTACATGGAAGAATGTGTATCTAGCTTTGAGCAGCTCAAGCAGTTATTGACACATGCACTAGTACTAAAGATTGCAGATCGGAATAAGGATTTTGTAGTGTGTACAGATGCTTGCATGTGAGGACTTGGTGGAGTTCTCATGCATGAAGGATAAGTAGTGTGTTATGAGTCCCGAAAACTGAATGAGCACAAGAAGAACTCTCCGATGCATGATCTTGAGCTAGTTGTGATCATACATGCATTGAAAATGTGGAGGCACTATCTTCTTGGCAGGATGTTTGTATTGATGAGCGATCACAGTGGGTTGAGGTATTTATTTAACTAGCCGAATGTAAATTCCAGATAAGCTAGATGGTTTTCCACCCTTAGTGAGTTTGACTTTGAGATCAGATACATCAAAGGAAAGGAGAACTAGGTTGTAGATTCTCTTAGCAAGAAGGTAAATTTAAATCATATACCAGTTATGATCTCTTATGGGACAAAGTTATAGGATAGGATCTTGCAGGCAAGGCAGTGGAATGACAAGTAGATAGAGATCATGCATAGGTTAGAGCAAAGTATAGGTATAGGTACAGGCACAAGTATAGGTGCAGGTACTGGTACTAGTACATATATAGGTGCAGGTACAAGTACAGGTGATAAGGATGTAGACTATCGTCTCATGACAGATGGTTTGGTGAGATTCAAGGATAGGATATATGTACCAAATTTCAGTGAGCTCAAGAATATTATCTTGAGGGAGTTTCACGTGAAGCCATACTCAGGTCATCAAGGATATCAGAAGATGTTGAAGGCGATGAAGAAGTTCTACTATTGGTCGAGCCTAAATAAGGAAGTGACAAAGTTCGTGGCTAGATGTTTAGATTGTCAGCTGGTAAAGGCATAATGTAATGGTCTACTACAACCTATTGCGATTCTGGAATGGAAATGGGAGGTCATTTCCATGGATTTCATTATAGATCTTCTGAGGACAGTGAGACAACATGATTCTATTATGGTTATGGTCGATAGGTTGAGCAAGGTAGCTCACTTCATTCCAGTGAAGAATACATATTCAGTTAGTGAGGTGGCACAGGTTTTCATTTGAGAGATAGTGAGATTACATGGTGTTTCGAAGAAGATTGTGTTGGATAGGGATGCAAAGTTCACTTCCAAGTTCTGGAAGGATCTATTTGTAGGTTTGGATACAGACTTGGCCTTCAGTACAACTTATCACCCGCAGACAGATGGAAAAGAAGAGAGGGTCAATAGGATCCTAGCAAATATGCTGAGGATGTATGTGATGCACCAGTAGAGGAAATGGGAGGAATATCTTCTATTGGTTGAGTTCACATACAACAATGGTTATCAGGAGTCATTGAGGATGAGTCCTTTTGAGGCATTGTATGGGCAGAGTTCTAATACTCCCATCAGTTGGAGTTATCCAATGAACAGGATACTTATTGGACCATATATGTTGGTAGACATGGAACGAGAAATGGAGGTTATAAAGAAGAACCTAAAGGCAGCATAGGATAGACATAAGAGTTATGCGGACTAGTACAGGGTATTCAAGGAGTTTCAGGTTGGGGAGCATGTGTATTTGAGCATCAAGCCCAAGAAGAGATCTTTGAGGATTGGATCATGTGACGAGTTGGCACGATGGTATTGCAGTCCTTTTGAGATCCTTAAGGCGATTGGACCAGTGGCCTATCAAATTACACTACCTCCAACAGTGAAATTCCATGATGTTTTCCATATTTCATTGCTTAACAGGTATATAAAATATGTTGATCATGTTATTGATTGGTCTATATTGCAGGTAGAGGAAGAAGGAGAGTTCCAGCCGGAGCCTCAGTGCATATTACAATGGAAGAATCTCATGCTCGTGAATAGAGCCATAGATAAAGTTAAAGTGTAGTGGAATCACTTTGGGCCCGATGAAGCTACATGGGAGATGGTGGATCAGATGCGAGCCATGTATCCTTCATTATTTGCCGGTTAAGGAAAAGTAGTTTTGTTTTGATGTTTGGTATATGTTTTGTATATGTATATATATGGATGTAAATATCGCCATGAGCTAAATTATAAAGCTCTAATAAATGGTATGGTTGTTATCTTGTCATGGTGTCATAATGTTTTGTTTTTTAGCAGGTCTTTCATTGTAAACACTGCAATGAGCTAAGTTATAAAGCTCCATGGGAAGTATGTTTTCTTTTCAGAAATTTTGTCGAGGTCTTGGTGTGGTTTAACACAAAGGATGGTGTTCCCCAAGGGGGAGGGTTCTGTAACATCCCTGGTGAGAAGTTCATGTAATAAAAGTTAATAAAGGAAAAGTAAGACCATGGTTAAGGGACACGTATTCCAAGATGAATATTGGGCAAAGATATCCTAGTGGGCATCACTGGATTTGTTTATGGCTAAGGAAATTGGCAAAGGCTAAGGAAAAGGCATTAAAAGGAAAAAAGGAATTTTTGGCACATTTATTTATGAAAATAAAGAAAAATATGAGAAAAGTAAGGTGAAAGGTCGCAGGTTGCATGCAAGGAGGAAATTAAAGGAAAATAATGGAAAACGAAGAAAATATAGTCCTCATTAATAAAAATTCTTCTGAGAATCAGTTGGTAACCTTTTTTCAGTTCAATTTTTGGAGCTCTCTCACTCTTGGCTGCTTAGATTTTTCTTGGAACAATCTAGCTTTGGATCAATGAACGAAAAGAAAGCAAAGGGAAAGGAAGGAAAGCAAGGATCAAGGAAGGAAAAGAAAGAAAAGGGAAAGGAAGGAAATCAAGGATCAAAGAAGGAAGAGCAGGTCAAGCAGCTTCAACAAGAATACTTGCAGGTAACATATTTCATGTGTGAATTCCTAGTTGGTTTTGGCATGCATGGATTTACATGGTTGTGTATGGCTCTCTTGCTGTCGGTGGCATGGTTTTGTCAGGTTATGACAGTGGTTTTTTAGCCTAGCCTTGTCTTTTCCGGATGTCATGGTGTCTTGTGATTTTTATCTCGATATTGAGCTTTGGCTTTTCTAGATGGATTTCAGAATACAGGGCGGAGGTGGTCTCAAGGTTCATTCCTAAAGGCTTGAGAATCCCTTGACCAGTTTTGGAGGGATACATGGTAAGGCCTAAGGGAGGAGCTCGGTTTAGGGCCTAGTGATAAAGGTTTGGATTGAAGTAAAGCTTGAGAGACTGGTCTTAGATTAGGGCCTAGTGATTCGGTATTGGATTGCGATAAATCGTGAGAGACAAGGAGATAGGAAATTCCTAAAGGATAGTGATGGATTTCGGATGGAATTCCAAGCTCGATTCGGTTCTGTGATTGAAGCAGTGGTTTTGGTGTGATCATAGTTTGGTGAGGCTGGAGGTGGTTTAACCTCTCGATTCCCTTGGTTGTTTTTGGATTATTTTATCCATGAGATCCCACATTCATGCTTGGAATATGGCACGGGGGTGACTGGCTGAAAGAAAGATTTGGTTTAGCCATGTCTATGGTCAGGTGGTACGTGGAAGTCCCTAACCTAGTCATATTTGTTTATTAGTAATGAAAGCTAAGTTCTCTTTCTTTTGTACTTGTTTATATGTGGATTTAATTGTTGCTATATCTCTATTATTTCCATGGTTTTATGTTGGTTATAAGCATGGTTAATTGACTTGTTCATGTCATCGTTATTTCATGTATTTACTTGTAATTGTTAAAATGATGGATGCAATACCTAATTGATGTCATAATAGTTCAAGAGATAAAGTGGTGATCCTTCTTGTCATGTTTCAAAATATTTTTCAGTCATTCATGCTCTGTCTTATATCCTAGGCTTGTAGGTTGCATTGACACCAAGTGTTTGACAGAATGTCAGTCCCCGTTGGCGATGGTCAGGCCTAGTCTTGAAGTTGAATTTTGGTTTATTAGTCTGTTCATCATGTGTTTGATAGATTCTAAAAGTTACAACAAGTTCTAGGCAGTTTCCGGAATTCTGGGCTAGAAAAGTGCCTTAAAGTTCGCGGACATTGGCACAGGCTCCTGGGAAAAGTCCCTGGATGCAGGTATGCAAGCCTGTGAGAGCATAAAGAGGTCCTTAGACGCTGACATGCCCATAACATGAGAGTGTCCAGAGGTCAAGAGCTCAAAAAATTAGTGGGACTCAGGGGCAGGATGCCTAAGTGGCTGGGATGTCTCCTAGGGGTATTGTTGTTGATGTGGAAGGTATGTTTGAAGTGTTTCTGTCAGCTCCATTCCTTAAGGTCATAAAGGAGGTTGAATCATATCATAGTAGCCTCTCGTAGCATGTTTACTATGGTTGGTCGGTTACTTGGGTAGATGTGGGAAGAGGGTGGTTACATAATTGTATCAGAGTGTGGTTGTGCTCTCCTTGGGTGCATGTGTTTTCCATGCATTCAAGTCGGTTGCACATGTGCCATTCATCCTTGAATGCTTATTTCATATGCATGGTGTTGGTCATGGTCGTAGTGATGTCACCATGAGAATAAGGATGTCATTGTGTGAAGTGCATTGTCATGCATTTATGATTGGGTACATGTTGTTTATGTTTGCATACAATTAATATACAGTGATATGGTTGTGTTGCCATGAATGAGGTTATGGTACGTGTAGTTGATATGTTCATGTGTTGATTATTGGACTCTAGCTAGACTGATGGATACGTGGTTATATGCTTATGTATCATATGTATATACGTTGTTGTGATTATGATATACATGTATCACGTTGATTTGATGATATTGCATATGAGATATCCTCCCCAAACTATGATAAGGTACATTGGTTTATTATGATTTGGTTTAGCTGACATAATATGCCTTGTAGGAAAGAGATCAAAATGGATAGCAAAATGGTAGACTACAAAGACTCTCCCTATGAATCAGATGAGCAACATGGTGTTGGGCAGTCTTCTAATTTTGAAAACACATTGAGAAGCTTGAAGGAAGAAATAAGGAGTTGTAAGGTGGAACATGAAAAAATCGTATAGGGACAAGAGAAACAAATAAAGGTTAATGCAATACTACTTCAGAGTTTGCCAGAATTGTAGAGACAGGACCACTCCGGATCAACCATGAGCAAGGGTACATAACTAATGGGACATATGACAATAGGTCTTATGGTGGTCACAAGTTGGACATATACGACATGATCAGAGATGGAAAATTATTGGACACTCCAGATAAGAGAGGTGATAGACACAAGTACTATTCTAGTTCTAGTTCAGACGAGCATCATGATCTTCATCATTATCACCCTTACAGGAGAAGTGATAGGGGATAGTCTCCCAATGAGTTTAAAAAATCAAAGCCACCTAACTTTGATGGACAAATGAAGAAATCATAGGATGAAAAGGCATGTTTGCTTGGTATGAGGAAGTTCTTCATATTTCATGATTATTCAGAAAACATGAAGAAAATATATACACTTTCTGTCTCAAAGTTAAAAAAGATATTTGGTGGGAAGATGTGAAGAATTTTAAAGGTATACATGAGGATGATTTGAATTGGTTTGAGTTTTAGAGGCTCTTCAAGAAGAATTATTTGTCAGAGATATAATTTGATGACAGATCTAAGGAGTTTTATGAGTTGCAGATGGGTTCCATGATAGATGATGAGTACAACAGGTTCTTGGAGCCGTTGAGATATGTGCCTTACCTGAAGGAGGAGAAGGCCAAGGTTCAGAGATTCATGAGTGGATTGCTAGTAGGATACAGAGACCAGATGGAGTTCGATGAGCCTAGATTGTTGGAGGAGGCCATTCGAAATTCGAAACATTGTTATTAGTAGTCGAAGTGAAAAGTTGAGCCTAAGGGTGACTTAAAAGGAAATGAGAAAGATAAAGGGAAATGGCCACCAAAGCAAGGAAGACCTCAAGATGCAAGTGAGAAAGAAAATGTAGTCCCTTACAAGAAGTTCAATACAACTGAGAGGGGACATGGAGATCATCGGCCTAGAGGCAGTGGTAGAGAACCATTGCAATGTTGGATATGCAGTAAGGATCATCATAAGAGGGATTGTTTGCGGTATCAAGGTGGTAGACCCCAGATGTATAGTGCTCAGGAGACACATATAGTGGGTGATGTTGGTCATAGTATTCCTCGGATGTATGCAGCTATGGACAACAGACAAGAAGATCATTAGGCATCTATCATTGATATGGACTGTAAGCTTTGTGACCAAGTTGTTTCTATTTTGATTGATCTTGGATCTAACTATAGTTATATTAATCCTAGCCTAGTGGATAAGTGTGGTTTGAGAATAGAACTGCATGTAGAATCTTGGTTGGTGCATTTGGCTATAGGTATAAAGAAAATAATTCACTATTGGGTAAGATCTTGTCCATTTGAGTTAAATGGTACGCCGACAGCAACACATTTGAATGTACTGCCATTGGGATCATATAATATGCTTTTGGGTATGGATTGGTTGTACCTTCATAGAACTAAAGTGGATTTTTTTGATAAGGCCATTGAGTTGATGATAGTGGGGAAAAGAGAATTTTCCTTTCTATCCTAAAAAATCTACAAGATATCTTGGTTGATCAAATACAAGAATTGTAGAACAAATGTAACAAGGCAAGGTAGGTAGGATTTTGGATATTTAGAGCATTTATGGAATGAATGGGATGAAAAGATTTAGATTCAATTAAACATAGAGCATACTAGGATGAATTCTATATTTAATATCAGTGTGAAAACATAGATATTGTTTATAAGCTAGAGCAGAGTGCATTCAAACAAATTCAGCCCTTAATCTTCTTTAAACAATAAAGACAGAAAGAACATATGGAAAACTAGAAAAATAACAATTTTACAAGAGAGGAAACTTCACCAATTGTCTCACACAGGAATCTTGGAACAACTTTCTGTATTAATGAAATGATCACTTCAGTATATGCACAACCTTACAACAAGGATTTTCTTTCTTCACATGAGTTTCAACCCTTTGTACTTTGAATTATGAAGTATTTACACAACACGTATCAAAATATATTTATTTGAAAAACCAAATTTTTTACAAAATATCCTAAAAACTTTTATTTTTTACAAAATATCCTAATTTGTTCTTACAAGATTGCTTCGGCAAGGACATTGAGTGTGTGGATGATAGTGATGATAGATAGCCAAAAGGAGATCGTATGCCAAAGTTATGACCCCGGGAAATTGATGTACCAATTTAACAAAACGGGGCCCACAATTTTGGTGCTTCATCTCCTAGGTTTAGGTTTTTGGATGTTTAGGGTTTTGCATTGTTTCTCAATAATAAATAGGCCTTGGAGCCTCATTGTAACACATTTCAGAGGCATGTAGTTGCCACATCTCTTCTCCGAGATAAGCTACCATTGCCCAAGCTAGTTTATTTCCATTCTATTTGTAAGCATATTTCAATATTATGATATTAATTAAATGAAATGTTTTTTTTGCTACATTTATGTATTTATGGTTATATCTGTAATTTGTTGCGTTCTTGTTTTTCGGATCAGTGGTATCAGAGTGGTTTTCTCTTTCTCTATTTTTCTTTTCATGTCCCCAACGAGGATAGGGTATAAGGAGTTAGGGCTTGATCTGGTTGAACCTTTGCAAGACCACCCTCGCAAACCACGACGACCTCCCATGGCGGAAAAAAAGAAAGATGAGGGAGTAGGAGATCCTTTCAAAATATTGCTCGAGGAATCCCTCGAGTGATAGAGGAACACGATGATGGATTTTCCCATATACTTCGACACCTACCCACAGGTGACACATCTTCATCTAGCAACCACTCTGGAGGTGCCACTCCTTTTAAGGTACAAGTTAATTTTGATAATCCCATTTTTGAGAGCCAAATAACTGCAGATGTCGTAGATAAATGGTTGAATCTATTGGAACGATATTTTCTAGTTCATGACATTTCCAATCAGGAAAATATTACTTTTTCACTTCTTAAAGCCACCCCTCACATCAAGGATTGGTGGGAAACCCACTATGAACAAAAGGACGAGAGGGAATTGTCATTGTTTTCAGCTGCACCCACTTTGGTGTCTTTCCGAGATGCCATCAAGGAACAATATTACCTTGTCGGGAGCTACTAAGATTAATACATAAAGTGGACCAATCTACTTTGATATATAACTAAATATATAACTATCACTTTGATATATAACTACATCAATCCCACTGATTCCTCCCGCTACTATGTACTTTGGGCTCCCATAGCAAGATACGATCAATGAGATAAAACCTCTCAATGGACCCTACCCAATTTCAGCCTTCTTGGGAGTATCACTTTACATCGCCCCACCTCACACCTAGAGGTATGGCTGCATGTGATCCCTCTGCTGACTTGGCTCGAAATTCCCCCCCAACTAGAGGTCTCTGCATGAGTGGATGCCTCCACTCAGTCTCCTCTCAGCATCTCCAATTGTGGCTCCTCCACAATTGTTTGAGACTTCTTTTGGGGCTGTACGTTGAGAGGTAATTTACTCTCCCTCTCAACCACCAAGTCTCTAACATTTTCCTTGCTCCTCAAGGATTTTTATGCATCTTGAACCTCAAGAGCATATAGGTTCTTAACTCGTGAACCGATCTGTTTCACCTGTCCCGTGGTGATGTGTCTAAGGAAAACCTTTCCCTTATTGAAGACAACATCGCAGCCTTTGTCCTCCAACATCACAATCGATACCAAATTCTTCTTCAGTACATGCACATACTTCACATCTATCAAGGTGATAAGAGCTCCATGCTCCCTCTAAAAAGCAATCGTGCCCACTCCTAAAACACTATACCTTTCATCGACACCCATCTCTATGCGCATCTTGAGGTCTTTCTCCTCCAAGGTACTGAATAAACTTTTATCGCCTGTCATGTGGAATGAGGCTCCACTGTCAAGAAACCAACCACAACCCATCACCGATGACACCATGCATGCAATGAGGGTGAAGTCCATCTCAAAATGAGAGGCTAATGCCTTAATTTCAATTCCAACTAAGAATCCCTTCTTGGACTTCTTCGATAGGCAACTAGTCACATAATGACCCATTGTGACAATTAAAGCATCTCACTTTAAACTTGTCAAACTTCTTCCCTCCATGAGAAGAATTTGATTTGGAATGAGAATCCTTCTCCTTCCCTTTCCTTCCCTTACTTGCTAAGGCCATCTTTTCTTCATCATCCTTGGATGAAGAACCATCTCGTGTGCTCCTCCTGATCTCCTCCTGCATGAGATTCAACCATAGTTGTTGCCAATCCAACAATTTCTCCCTTCCATTCACAGAGTCCTGGTAGCTATTCCAACTCTTTGGAAGGCCAAGGAGAGCGAGGCTCACCATATCATCATCAAAAGTAGTTATTCCCACATTGCTAATCTCATCTCTGCAAGTGGTGAGCTTGTTCAAATATGTGGAAATGGTATATCCATTCTCCATCTTGATTCTTCGAAGCTTATCCTTGAGCACAAATTTCCTCTAGTTTCTACTATTCTGGTAGAGGTCCTTCAATGTCTTCCACATTGAATATGGAGTATCCTTCCCATGGAGACTCGAGACAATATGGTCTTGAACTCCCTCGAGGATGATCCGTCTCGCCTTCGCCACACACTTCTTCCATTCAGCCAACTCTTGTGCATTAGTTGAGCCTGGCTTTGGGATTTCTTGATCAATGAAATCCTTCAAGCCGTTGCCTTCTAATACAGCTTCCATGTGATATTTCCATGCTATATAATTCGAGCTGCCATCCAAGGCATACTCGAGTCTCAAGCCATAGAACACCATTGACCAACCTTGAAGTATGATATGAATTCAATTTGCACCTGCAACCCCGAACTTCAAACTTCGAATTCTCTTCTTCGTATACTATTTTCTGCTCCGATAACCTTGGCTCTGATACCATGTAGAAATTCTGACTGTAGATCAACTTGATAATGCAACATAACTAAAGCAAAAATACTTTAATCTACTTCTACAATCAATTAGCAGAAGCTCAAAATACTTGAGCAAGATCAAGCTGAACACATATAACCAAAAGAAGAATCAATGAACATGAAACACAAACGAATACTTAGGGGAATGCCTCAGCTAAAAAACCCACTATCTGTATTATCATACAAGGTGGAAATATCTCAGAATTACACAAAGCCTTAGCTCCCACAGCTAGCTAGCTCTTAGTACAATCCTCTTGGATGATCACAGGCAAACAAGGCTTCTCACAAGGCTTCTCCTCTACCCTCCAAGCCTCCTATTTCCTTGCAAAATTTCTCCTGGGTGATCCTATTGTTACCTATTGTAACACTGATCACTCGCACTGATCTCACATCCTGTAAAACTGCGCAATGTTCAAGGAACCTTGTTCCTTCTGCATGGATGAGCTTCCTTTATAGGAAAACTCATGCAATTGATAGTAACCTATCCTTGCCATTTAGCTCAACTGGGTCTTTCTCTGACTAGACATGCATGAGTTTCTGATGAGAGAATATTCACTTATCTGGAGTACACTAGTTGGATGCATGAATGCATTAACTAATTGAACTCACAATTAATTCCCCAAACAGTTTGGAACTAATTTAACTGGACTTAACTCAGTAAACTGAGCTAACTAATTACAACTCAAATATAACTCAATCTTATCTCCTTAATTAAGGGATAACTGTTGCATGACTTAAAAAAGACTTCTAACTTGAATTTCTCCAACTAATTAATCCTTAGTGAATTAATTAATTATTTTTCAAGTGACTGGTGAGACTAAATTCGAATTTCAATTCAAGGAAAAATTAAAATTGAAATATTATGGATTCTATTTTTATCATTTCTTGTTGATATTTTCAGTAGCCACAAACAAAGAACAACACCATGAAGACAAAGAAGGACATGGGAAAATGGTGCAAGTTCCATAAGAGCTCAAATCACAACACAAGTGAGTGTTGGGCCAAGCAGTCACATGTGACTAAGCTGAAGGCTTCTAAATCAAGGGTAGGTTTTGACTCTTAGTCAAAACCCGACAACGGGAGTGACACAGGGAAGTAGATTACTGACGCGAGGCCTAGTGCCACCATGGCCACCACCAAAATCTAGAAGAATAAGCCTGAAGATCTGCAGGAGGGGGAACACCTCTTCCACTCACTAATGTGGGTGAAATATTCTCCGCTGTAGTTCATTGTCAATATCGGGAGCCAAAAGAACCTCATTTCAATAGAGGTTGTGAAGCGGCTCGGCCTATCGATGATTGCACATCCATATTCGTACACCATCTTGTGGCTTCATCAAGGATGAGATCTCAATATTTTCCAGCAGTGTTGCCTTCCCTATAGAATCAAGCCCTTCACGGATGAGGTATGGGGTGATGTTTCTCCTCTTGAAGTTTGTGATGTATTATTAGGAAAACATACTTGTGGAAGTGACATGTTGTATATGAGTCTAGACCTTGCTTTGTGATTATTATTTTGGGAAATAAGATGTACAAGATACCGGAGGTAGCCCCGCCTACCACCATATCTTTGATCACTGCAAAGCAATGCAATAAGATCATTTCCCAGACCATGAAATTTGTTTTCTTTATGATTTTCCCTTAGGGAAAGAATAAGTTTTTTGCCACGGCTTCTAGACAGGGCTCCTCCACACACCATAAACATATGGAAAATATTATGGAGGAGTATAAGGAAATTTTGGCCTCACCTACACATTTACTTCTGCACTATCAGGTCAAGCACTCCATCGATCTGACCCCTAGCGCGCCGCTACCCAATGGACCAATCTATCGATTCTTCCTAGAGAATGTTGAGATCAACAGGAAGATTTAGGAGTTGTTGCAAAAAGGGCACATTAGACGAATCTCATCACCCTGTGGGATCTTAATTGTATTGGTATAGAAGAAGGATGGGACCTGGATACTATGTATTGACTATCGCGCGTTGAAAAATAACACTGTCCACAATAGGTACCCAATCCCACAGATTAACGACCTTCTAGACCAATTGAAGGGGGCCAAATATTTCAGTAAGATTGACTTGAAGTCTGGTTATCACCAGGTTCCTATCAAACCCTCCGATGTGTAGAAGGCTACCTTCGAATCCAAGGAGAGCCTTTTTGAATGGCTGGTCATGCCTTTCAGGTTGACGAATGCCCCCTTAAGCTTCATGAGATTTGTTGGGTGTAGGAATTGCAGTTCAACAAACTCCTTCAACACTTAATTTGTGAACCCGGGGCTATGTAAGCTTAGAGGCGTAGCATAGGTAATGCCAATAAATGATATGAACCTTCACTAAATATGTTCCTATATTTCTTAATTATAGTTTGCAGAATCAAAAAGATCACACGGAAAATAATACTAAGAGAATTTTGGTGTTGGAATAGAAAAGAAAGTACTTTACAAAAAATCAATAAAAGGAACTTTAAATTATCATAAACAATCCTGATCAATAAAAGATAAATATCTGAGACTAATTTCAATGCAGTCGTAGGACAAAGAAGTAATTTAATTGTTAAGGACATTTGTCTTCATTAAAGATTTTCCTTCCTGAACTGAACCATCGTTCTTGCATTGCAACAATGTTCCTGTACTGGAATGACGTTCCTATACTGGAATGACATTCTTGTACTGCAACAATGTTCTTGTGCTGGAAGTATGTATTATGCCTGCACTAAATATTTCGACCTTCATACAAGAGCACTGGGTTATTGTACCAGAGCACTCTGTTCCTGCACCAAGATATCAGCTCCTGTACCGAAATAGAGGTTCCTGTACCAAGAAATCAACACTCTTGTACTGGTTTACCAATTGTAGAAAATGAAAAGGGTGTTAACTAAGAATAAATTGCAAGGTGAAACATAGTTGAGGAAATAAACGTTCATAAGCAAAAGACTCTTTAACTAATCACGTATTCAGGAATGAAAGGAACTTCGAAAGTCAAAGAAAAATCCTTGCTGGAACATGAAACTTCTTGCATGTGAAAAATAACTATAAGATCCAAATACAAGTAGGCTTCTTCTTGAGATGATTGATATTATGTGAATCAGATATGCACTTATTATAAATATAATTTTTAGCTTAGAGGTCCCTTCAATAATTTCAGTGTTAAACCGAGTTACTTCCATAAGAGAAACGAATGCAATCATATATCTATGTAATGCAGACAGTGTTTCATTAAAGCTCATAAAGATAAATTAATTTCGGAATGAGCTTTCATATTGAGAATTCTTGGAAACTTCACTCATAATCAAACATGATTTGTAGAGAAAAGAAAATGAACTTATAGGAGATAAAAGGATTTGCAAAAGTCAACTAAGCAACCTTCACTTGAAGAAATGAAAATGCATTGGTGCAAGTAACTAAAACACACTCCTTTTGCAGAAATGAAATTAAACACGCATCAAAGGAAAGCAGGGTTAACACGAAAGGAAAGAAATAAACACACCCAACACTACACACTTCGGATCCGAATCACATAGCTTATGAAGAAGTCAAAGCCTGTTAACTATGAAAGAACGAAATATAACCTACTCAAACCTTTCATAAAAAAAAAGTTTAACACACCTCACGAAAAGGGCGAACGAGCTCGGTTGGCTGGGACCTAGCCAACCAGATTGTTCCCTTGCTACAAGATTTGGAACTTCAAGTACTCAAATAATACATCAAAAAGATATTAGAACAGGAAGATGCATAACTAAAGCAGTCCTTTGTATTAAACTTCAAAAGTAGGAAATATACATAATGGATCCCAGATGTAGCCCATAAAATATGGCGATACCAAAAGTTATAGTATAAACCAAAATTTCACCAGCATATCGCTAGTTAGCTTCCACTAGAAACCCTATTAAATATACATTCATTCGGCTCATGGCCACAACATAAATCAAAACATAAGTTTATCTTGGGCTTCTTGGTTGTTAATAAAACACTAAACAAGGGTTCTCGGTCGAAGCCCTGGTCTTCATATCACTCATATTCCTTTATGCTCCGATCCCAACAAAGATGATTGATCTTCTAGCAAAGAATTTGCATAGTTTGTCAATTTGTCTCGGCTGTAAGTGGTGAACCAAGTTGAAGTTGACAGTTTCCTCAGAAGTGCAAGAATAATGGATGGCATAAGAATCATTCCTGCACCAACCCATCTTCCACATTGATTAATACTTTCACCTTATCGAATTAACTTAGGAAAGAGAACATATAAGTTGCAAAGGACAATAGGATATTAAATCTATTTAATCAATAATTAAGTTCATATATAAACCTTAATACGAAAACCATGAAATAAGTGCAGGAATGAGTACAAGTTTAAGAAAAGTGCCCGAATAAATAGGTTCCAAGGTTAAAACAAAGGCTTAGGTAGTGTGTTCGAGGTATGACCATAAAGGTTAAAAATTGGACAATTCTGGTGACCAACAAGATTGATGGATGACATCTTGTGACCCTTCACCAATGCATTTTTGGTGGTGTATTTAGATGACATCTTAGTCTTCAACCAGAGTTGGGAAGAGCACCTCTACCATATTCGACGGGTCCTTCAAACCTTGCGACAACACAAGTTGTGTGCCAATTTGGAGAAATGCACTTTTGGCATGACCCATGTTCAATATCTGGGGTACATCATTGATGAGAAGGGTGTGCATGTTTCCCCAACCAAGTACAAGTAATTTGGGATTGGCCAGCCCCAACCACTCTAACAGAGCTCCGTAGCTTTCTGGGTCTTGCTAATTTCTACCGCACGATCGTGTTGGGGTAATGTCATATCACTTGGCCTTTAAGTCAAGTCACCAAGGGTGGAGCGAAATTAAAGCTTTTTTGGTTCGAAACCCAACATAAGGAATTTTTCGAGTTGAAACATCATCTCTACTCTACACCAATGCTCACATTGCCAAAACTACAACAACCATTTGAGATTGAGATAGACACCTTTGACAATGCTATTGTTGAAATTCTTAATCAACAGGGGCATCCAATGGCTTACCACAATGAGACACTTTCAGACACATTCTGAAAGTATCCCACCTATGACAAATAAATGTATTCCATTATGTAAGCTTGTCGTCAATGGAAGAATTACATTCTGCGGAAGGAAACGGTCATCCACACAGACTGCTGATCCTTATAGTTCATACAAACACAAGGGAAATTGCAGAACAATCTCCATCATAAATGGTCATACCTACAACAATTCCATTTGAAAATTAAGTATAAGAAGTTCAACACCAATAATGTTGTATATTGCCTCAACTGACCACTACTCATGGTGCTGATCACTATAATAGACTCCTATGGGCACAAGACTTCGGGGTGACCGCATCCTTACGAGAGTGATCCAGAATTTGGCAGCACATACCACACACTCCTCGAAGGAAAGCAAGTTCCAAATTTTCACCTCTAGGATGCACTATTATGCCACTTGGTACACATCTGTGTTCATTCAAGTGAGTGTTCCAAGCTGATTTGGGAGGTGCACTACAGTTAAATCGTTGAACATTTCAGAGTAGAGAAAACAATGGTAGTACTGCAGAAGTATTTTTATTGGTTCAAACTTCATTGGGATGTTGGGAGGTGTAGAGCTGTAACAAGGGCCTTTTTCACCTCTAGTTATCTCACATTACAAGTCAATCCGGGAACGCTTTTGTTATTGTGAAGGGTATCTCAATTTGAGGCTATTTGTCAGAGTAATGCTTCGTAGTATAGATCTAAGAAATACAAGAGTAAATGGATGCTAAGCTATGCTAAATTACTTCTGCATAAATAAATCACACATGGCAACTTTGTCAGTCAAGGGTACGGAAGCAGTAACCCATCCCTTTAGAAACTGATAAAGGAAAAGAAATTAGAGTATGGATCATGGATCTGGGAGCATAATAGCGTCTGCTGTGTCTCACGACAGCCTTGATCCTCCTCCCACACACTACCAATGAATGCAAGTAAAGGAACAACAAGAAAGCAGAATGGAACATCAATTCAGAAATGGAACAGCAACTCGGAAATGGAACAACAGTAAAGAAACTAAATCTCGCGAGTTCACACTCTCAATTCTTGGCATCAACTTACATACAAACAAAGAGAAATCTTTTGTACGAGTAGACAGTTAATCAAATGGAACACCAAATCACCATAGACAGGAAACGTCAATCATATACAAACATAATCTGAAACGGTTACCAGTAGTCCATCATTTCAACCATATGTAGCTGAAACATTCCACCTATAAAGTCTGTAACGGAAGTGAACAACTTAGAATAATGTTATGTGATCAATTCTGGAAATATACTGTAAACTCGTTACAAAGATTTACAAAAGGAAAACTACTGATAAACAAGTATGGAACAGCATGTATGTATATCAGATTATAGAGAACAGTAAACAAACCATAGGAAGCCAAACTGTAATGATACAATCAGCCAGTGTCCGTTGGAGCCAGGCCCTTAGCTCTCAATGGTACACCGCTGTAACTTACTTCAGATGTAAAGGGAAAATAACACCAAATATATTATATTAACGCATCAATGATAGTACAGTAAAACTAAGTCTCAAAGAGACTTGATAGTCTGAGTGTAACCAATAGTGCAACTTATAGACAGAAAGTAAAAATACAAAATATTCCCAACGTCCCCTAAGTCTTCGATGCCGCCCCTTCTTATACAAGTAATGGCAGAGTTAACTAAACAACAAAATAATTGAACGTAGCGATCCCTCAAGATCAAAGATCCTGAGGGATCTGTTAAACAATTAACTCCTTTCTTTTTTCTTCCTAGTCTTCCGAACTGACAGTCCTTCATCTCATCCTGGATTGATCTGCCTTAATTTACTCGCCCTGGTCTGGACTTTATTCGGAATTAGGGGGACAGCCGTTATCTGCTCATGGGACTCTTGTTTAGCACCGCGCCTTCTTACTTTTGTCCTTTCCTGCATAAGAAAAGATACTTTCATTAATTGGATCATTTGTATTCACTCTCATTGCATTCTCCCTATTGTATAATAAAGAAAAGGTTACAACTATTGCTTGAAACATCACTAAGTTAAGCGTTAAAACATACCTTTCCAATGCTCTACACACCCCCCGACTTACTCTGTTTCATGGCCTCATGAAAACGTTATAATTAACATGGAGAGCTGTAAGAGAATAGGCGGGAGAGGGCACTTCGTGAGGAGGTCTGCAACCATGGTGAGCAACCAAATTATCAAAGAATTGGTTCAATTGATCTGCAGGCATATCGTACAAAGCCTGGTACCCAAGTGCAGGGTGCCAAATAATTGTGCTACGGAACCGGTATCCTAACCAAGACGGCCCAGCACGCAGGATGTGCTGGCCATAAAGGGCCAACCGTTCAGCAGCCAGCTCAAAATTCCCGTACTTGAATGGCTCCCTGAGTTGGATGTTTGGGGTAGAAATCCAATAGCGGAATTTGGCAGACTCCAGGGCAGAATCCTTAATAGCCAGAAAGTATTCCAAGCTATTTCGGATCAAACCCTCATGCATGGGCCCTAGCAGTTCCATGACACCTGGGGTTCTCATAAGGCGTTTGTGTGATTTCCATAGTTGAACGGGGTCTCTAGGCTCGGCCCTGACCCATAGATCTAGGTTGTTCTCCTGCCTTTGGAAGGCATTGTAAGCCTTGAGCCACTTCAACTGGTTGACCCCGAATGAAACAAAGGCTTGTAGCTGTACATCTCCCACAAAAGGGTCAGGGTTTAAATCAGTTTCCTGCTCCAACACCATATTGTGCAAATAGAACTCACATAGGGACCATTGGACCTTAACCCCATAATGTTTACAACAATTAATAAAATCGTTAACAATATTAATCTGAATGGGGGCACCTGCCCTGACGGCTTTTATCCTCAGTCTTAGGTATCTTTCAAGGAGAAATAAAGCATAATTCTTTGCAGCGGCTCTGCAAGTCAAAACATCATCATACAGCGAACATACAGTGTCCAATTGTTTAATAACAGTGTCTAGTCGACGTGTTACCTTGGCAACCTTCTCCTGTTCCTTCTGCCATCCTTCAAAGGCCTGACTTTCTGATTGACTCATGTTCCGCAGTTGCTGCTGCAGTTCTTCATGTTTTTCCCAGGGGATCATTTGTTCCCTTAACTGCTCAACTTCCTGCTGCAACTCCTCGTGTTGTTCCTGAGGGATCCTTTGTTCCCTTAGCTGGTCAGCTTCCTGTCGGGCCTGCTTCATCTCGTGGTGCAATGCCTTAGTTTTTGGATCCATTCTCCATGATTTCTCAGAGGCAGAGAGTCTCACCTGGACCTTCCTGTTTCGCTGCCTGGTTGCCTCAGTTTGGACTGCTTTGCTTTCCCTTTCTTTCTTAACGTGAATAAAGGGGTATGATGGCTCCTTTGTAAATGGAATGTCGTCTTGTGGCTCAGTCTTAATTGGAACGACAGCTGGTCCTAATGGGCTATTTGGAATAGCAGGCTGTTCCTCAGCGTCAATAGGGGCAGAATTCTTATGCTCCATACTGGATGGAACGGCATTTTGTCCCTCAGTGTTGGTTGGAACGGTCGTGGGTCTATCAGCGGAGTATTGACCCCCAACGTGCCTATGAGCCCCTTGCCTTCTCATCTGATGGTACCCAGCCACATTTATTCTTCTTCTTCTTCTTATCATCCTCCTTATTCTCAGACTGGCTTTCAAACTTCGAATTTTCTGCTTAAGCTGGGCTATAATGTTCAGCAGTCTCTGCTGTCTCTTTCTCAATTTCTTCATTTCCCTTGCCTCAGCTGTGGGCACCTGAACGGCCCTTATTTCTGCTCCTCTTTCATCGAGGGTTTCCTCTGGCATTATGGGAATGGACTATTCCCGACAATCATTTTCATTCTCTGCGACATCTGCAGGTGGGTTTTCTCTCGGTGTCTTGGGAACGGGTTGTTCCTGGTCGGTGTTTACATTTTCCTTCTCAACAACAGGGGGGTTTTCTCCCCCTGCCATTTCTTCATGCAATTCTTCATGCGCTTCTTCCTCGGAGGGTAATTCAGGAGGGTCTGCTGGACTGGACGGTGAAGCATAATCTCCCAGGCTGGCCAAGATGGTGGCCAGCTCTTGTTCTCCCATGGGAGCTTGTGGAGGGCTGTCCCCCAATTGTCCCA
>APFE031502802.1:169241-186341 GCA_000404065.3 Pinus taeda | reverse complement strand
GTATAGATATAAGAAATACAAGAGTAAATGGATGCTAAGCTATGCTAAATTACTTCTGCATAAAGAATTCACACATGGCAACTTGTCAGTCAAGGGTACGGAAGCAGTAACCCATCCCTTTAGAAACTGATAAAGGAAAAGAAATTAGAGTATGGATCATGGATCTGGGAGCATAATAGCGTCTGATGTGTCTCACGACAGCCTTGATCCTCCTCCCACACAATACCAATGGATGCAAGTAAAAAGGAACAGCAAGAAAGCAGAATGGAACAACAATTCAGAAATGGAACAACAATAAAAGGAACAACAGTAAAAGGAACTAAATCTCGCGAGTTCAACACTCTCAATTCTTGGCATCAACTTACATACAAATAAAGAGCAATCTTTTGTACAGGTAGACAGTTAATCAAATGGAACAACAAATCACCATAAACAGGAAACGTCAATCATATATAAACGTAATCTGAAACGATTACCAGTAGTCCATTACTCCAACCATATGTAGCTGAAACATTCCACTTATAACGTCTGTAACGGAAGTGAACAACTTGGCATAGTGTTATGTGATCAATTCTGGAAATATGATGTAAACTCGTTACAAAGATTTACAAAAGGAAAACTACTGATGAACAAGTATGGGATAGCATGTATTTATATCAGATTATTGAGAACAATAAACAAACCACACAAAGCCAAACTGTAATGATATAATCAGCCAGTGTCCGTTGGAGCCGGGCCCTTAGCTCTCAATGGCACACCGCCGTAACTTACTTCAGATGCAAAGGGAAAATAACACCAGATATATTATATTAACGCATCAATGATAGTACAACAAAACTAAGTCTCAAAGAGACTCGATAGTCTGAGTGTAACCAATAGTGCAACTTATAAACAGAAAGTAAAAACACAAAATATTCCCTGTCGTCCCCTAAGTCTTCGATGCCGCCCCTTCTTATACAAGTAATGGCGGAGTTAACTAAACAACAAAATAATTGAACGTAACGATCCCTCAGGATCAAAGATCCTAAGGGATCTGTTAAACTGTTAACTCCTTTGTTTTCTCTGCCTAGTCTTCCGAACTGATAGTCCTTCATCTCGTCCCGGATTGATCTGCCTTAATTCACTCGCCCTGGTCTGGACTTTATCCGGTTTTAGGGGGACAGCCGTTATCTGCTCATGGGACTCTTATTTAGCACCGCGCCTTCTTATTTTTGTCCTTTCCTGCATAAAGAAGATAACTTTCAGTGATTGGGTCATTTGTATTCATTCTCATTGCATTCTCCCTATTGTATAATAAAGAAATGGTTACAACTATTGCTTGAAACAGTACTAAGTTATTCGTTAAAACATACCTTTCCAATGCTCTACAGGAGGTACATTAAATCCTTCGCTGCCTGCACCATTTCCAAACCAACCATCAAGAAGCAAGGCCTATATACTCCTATGCCTACTCCTAGTCAGCTTTGGGAATCCATCTCCATGGATTACATGTTGGGACTTCCTTCTAGTAAGCATGATAATGACTGTTTTCATGATCGTCGATAGATTCTCTAAGATGGCCATTATGGTGGCTTACAAGAAGAGTATCACAGCAAAGGCCACTGCTAATCTCTTCTTTGAGCAAATGTGGATACACTTTGGGATCCCACAATCCATTGTCTCTGATTGGGACAACAGATTCCTAACTACATTTTGGTCGAATCTCTGGTCGATGCTCGAAACCAAACTCACTAAGTTCACGACTTTCCATCCCCAAACAGATGGCCAAATAGAACTCGTCAATAGGATGATCATAAATATCCTGCGCATGTACAACTCAAACCATCCACACACATGGGATGAAATCCTTCCCTATTTCCATCACATCTACAACAGAGCTCTCCACAACTCAACGGGCCACAACCCCTTTCAGGTAAGGCTGGATTCTAGCCATTATGTCCCATTGATGTAGCCATACCGTTTGTAGCGACTCAGGCAGATTCAACTCATGTCCAATCCAAAGCCGACAGGGCTAACAACTTCATTGAGTGCATTCAACCTGTTAGGGTCCTATAATTTATAAGATTAGTGATCATTGAGTATTTTCTTTCAGTATTTCATATTGTAGATAATATAGCTTTCTACAAATGATTTCCAAAAAAAGAGATAGAAAAATGAAAATTAAAATATTAAAAGAGGGTTTAAATACAAAAAGAAAAAGAAAAGAAATGATAAATGAACCCCACAAAAAAATGAATAAACCTGAAAGTGATGCTAGCTTAAGTGCCACTACTAGCACTTTGGATTTGTAAAGGAATAAATAGATGAAATTTTGTACAACTTGTTTAAAATTCCACAATCCCTTTTTGCTTGAGACATATAGTTTAATCATGCTCAATTTGTTTTCAATTTATGTCAATCAGGTTAGAGTGAATAACTTAACCAAATAGTTTAATCTTGGTTAAGATTAGATAAGTGGAAATAGGTGAATAACGTTAATCCAACTATTTAATTTGGATTAATTTAGCTAATTAGATTAGTTTAGTGTTTGAAATAAATAGTATTTATCTCTTAGAATATAATTGAAGGGGTTTTCATACTTAAATTCACCCACATTCACTTTTAGATAGCATTAGAATAGCTAAATAAATATTTTTATGTAATAAAGTCCAAAGTATTCCCTTATAAAAAATTTGGACCTTGGGTTATGTTACATATGCCTAAAAATATATGGTAGGTCCCTCTAATGTTAAACTTCCCCTTACTCACCCATCCCCAATCATTCCCCACATAGATCTGATGGCCCATGGTATATTTCAGACCCCCTTGAAGTGACATCATTTAACGACAAGGGGGTTCGAAAAGCAGTTTACCACCCACCTATGTTTCGCCACCAGGTGTTTTCAAACCCCCCCTCCATAAACTGGATACCATCGCACCCCCCTCCGAAAGTAGTATTGCCTTTCCACCTAACTCCCCTTCCCGCCAACAGTTTCCTCTACGTCCCGTGACAACTGCCACTCCTGTCATGCCACCTCACCCTACGTCCCGTCACTCCCGCCAATGGTTGCCTCCACTTCCCATCACAGTTTCCACTCCCATCACGCCACCTCATCCTATGTCCTGTCACTCTCGCCAACGGTCCCACTCCACTCAACTCCCAACCCCGAGCTTCCACGTCTAAAACTGTTTCAATCTCCATTAATCTCCTATCCATTTGCCCGCACCATTACATGAGTTAATGCCCCAAACAGATTGTTAATCCAATGGTTAAGGCTAGTCCGCTGCAGATAAATATGGAATTTACCACTTTGATTACACTTTTCTTTCCTCACTCATTCAATAGTTCTCCTGCCCCTCTGTGCTATAATCTTGCTGCAGCATTTCCCTTGCCTATTATTCATCAATTGATAGAGGTCTGCCACTCTGACTTTCCGCCAATTATTGGACACACAACAATTTCCTATTGTTACAGTCTTCAGTGCTCCATCAGGCAACCACCATGGCACCTAAAACTTCCATTGTAATCAATTCAATGCTCAATCCCCCTATTGATTTAGACCATACCCCACTTGCAGAATGAGATTACAAAATCGTCAAGACACAATGCGAATTTGACTTGTTCGAATCGTGCTATTAGTTTCAACATAATTTCCTTGACTAATTTGATGAGATACACCTTTGTCAATCCAAAATCCCTATGTTTTTTGTTCCCTAATCCTATCATTTTCCAGAGTTCTTCCTAAGATGCCAAGCCTCTTACCTTGAAAGAAAGAGAGCAATTATCTGCCCAAATGGTGAAATTATCTTCACCATCACAGTTGACAGCATTAATCAAATGTTGTAGGTTCCCCACTATGATTCCCTCTACCCTTTATCTATTGAAGCTCACAGAGAAATTTACCAGAAGTTAACTTACCCCTAGAGAGCTGCCATCTTTGAAATCTTCCTCCCTGAAGACTCTCACTATTTAAGGATCTGGATTATTTTTTGTTTTTTCGAAAATTTCAAGAGGACCACACTTTCTTTTTATTGATAGTGAGGGCATCTCCGCACTGTTGCTTTAGTGCACAAAGCGGTACCGCATCTGGTTCTTCTGGAAGCCTGCGGACCCTGTGAAATTTTTTGAAAAACCTAAAATGTTTTCTCCCAGTTAAGTTTAGGTTTCATTTACAACTTTTAGTGTCTACCCAGATCTGCATGTGTTCTGTCAAAAATATCTTGTAAATAAGTTCATTTGGTATTTTTGTTTTAGATGATTTTCTAGAAGTTTTGCATGCCTAGATTGGTTTTCACTTAGTCTCTGTAGTGACTTAAAGATTAGAAGCTTAAGAAACCTTAGATCACCCTGGTGTCTTTTTGTCTTCATGATGAGTCTGACTGGTTTGTGAAATCTGTCCTTAGTGGGAAATAGATTTCATTTTCTCTTTGCAAATCTTTGAACAAACTTGGTTATAAGTTTTGAATTTCATTTTTATAAAAGAAAACATAGCTAAATGTTTTTTGATTGATTTGTTATTCTGAACGAATTAATCCTTAGTTTACTGAATAACTAAGTAAAACATTCTCAAGAATATTTGAAGCTTTTATTTCGATTAGCTTTTTAGAAGTTTTTAGATCTCAAGATTAGTTTTTGTAGTTTTGAGTGTTTTCTAGAAGTTGTAGAATTTCTTTTGAAAGAATCCTTTTTTGTACTTTTTGAGTGTTGAAAAAGAAATGGATTTATTGTGAGCATAATTAGTAGTCTCATTTTGAGTTCTTATTGAAAAAGACAAAAAGATTTTCTTTTCATTTACATGTTGAAAGAAAGATTTGTTTTTCAAAGAATTGCATTCTCAAACTCTTTCTTTTAGCTAGAAATTCATTGAAGGAAAAACAGATTATTTATCATTCTTAGGTGCATTTTTTAGTGTTTGGAGTTGAGTCTTCACACCATCAAAGTTTCATTTCCATACCTATTGACTTAAGGAACAACCTATAAAAGTAACGCTTAATTAAAATTGATCTAACAATCTTTTTTATTTCTAGGGCTCTTATCACCAATATAGCTTAGGCTAGTATCTTGGAGTAGGGAGTAATTAACTCTCCAGATAGTTAAAACAAACAAGAGCCTATATCTTCAGTAAGAAATAAAATCCAATGGTAATTGATATATCTAGGACCTCCTCTTAAAGGAGTCAGCACGAAGATCATGTCCGAACCTTTGAGATAATCAAGTCTGTATCATTAGGAAAGATAGAAGATGCGTTACTATAACGGTAAACCTCAGATTAACATTGTCGAGGACCTGGGTCACTGTCTGGTAAACCCGGATTGATCATGTCGAGGAGCCTTCAAGGGGATTGAGCTTTGTTACTCTGCCCTTGCGCGTAGATCGGATCGTAGACTGTTCCCCCAGTTGTATTTGTTGTTGTTGGTAACCTTAGTGTCCATAAACTTAAGATTATTTCCTAAGGTGACGTGAAGGACGGGTCTCACTGTACCTGGAACAGACGTCGACTAGACTCACTTGGACTCTCTGGGGGGTTCTCTTCACTCGAGGCGGTTTTTGTGAAGAAATTTGTGCCAGTCTGTTTCATTAAGCAGGTTGTCGGGGTAACTATTCCAACCGCCCTTTCTGTATTGAATTCTACGACGTTGGATTTCATCACCAACTAGTGTTTTTGGTACAGAAAGTTACTGTTTGTGTGTGGTTTGAACTCTTATATTTTTTAAGCGTGTGATTCAATTATTTGGTTCTTTAGAGAATTTAGGTGGTTTTATTGAAATTTTCTTTGTTTGCGTGTGAGTAATTAAATATTTAATCGTGGCCTGAATTACCGAGACAACCCTGTAGACTTTGGGGGCAACCTCTCGAGTATACACTAAGCCAGCTTGAAGGGCTACGCGCTCTTGTATCGCCTAGTGACAGTAGAGTTGGGTCACCAGAAGCTGGAGAGTCATCTTTAATTGTTCATCCTGATTACCAAGTACAGACAACGGAGTATATTTCTGAGCCAATTTCACTTTCGGAAGTTACTAGTAGTTTTTCTCCTACTAGTGAATTAGCTGAAGAACCTGAAATTTCTGAGCCTGAAACTAAACCTGCTCTTACTCCATCTTTAGGATTTGCTTCTCTAATTTCTAGTGGTCCTGATTCACCCAGGGTAGGAAGTATCATTACCCAAAATCTTCCTTCTGGACTCATTTCTATTGAAGAACTTATTAGTCCGGACGAAGATATAATTCTCCTTGAAAATCAATTGACTTTAGAACTTAGGGAGCGTGAATCAATTTTATACAGTCCTTTTAGGAGTGACTCTTGGTACATATCATTGACAAACTTTTTAGAAAACTCGGGTCTTAGTTTTTCACCACCTCGAATTCCTTTTCATCCTACGCCCAGAGGTTATTATCCTCCTTTGAATATGTCGAGACAGTCATCTATGTTTTCCCAAACACCAAAAACATTTTTATATGGCGGTCCTTCTATTCCTTCAGGGTATCAGTCGCTCACTAGTACTTTTTTAGGAGCATCTCCTCAACCAATTGAACATAGGATATCAACTGGTAATAACGGAACTCAAGCATTGAGCGTAGAAGAAATTCTTATGATGTATGGTACTATTCCAAATCCGCAACCTCAAGGTAGTCAGTTACCGCCTGGGGGGCAACCCAAAGGTAGTCAGTTACCGCCTGGGGGGCAACCCCAAGGTAGTCAGTCACCACTTGGGGGGAAACCTCAAGGTAGTCAGTTACCACCTGGGGGGCAACCCCAAGGTAGTCAGTGACCGCCTGGGGGGCAACCTCAAGGTAGTCAGTTACCACCTGGAGGGAAACCTCAAGGAAAGTACATATCGTCAAGACAATACATACCTCAAGGTCAACCCCAGATTTAGTACATACCTCAAGGTCAACCCTAGACTCAGTACATACCTCAAGTTCAGCCCTAGTATCAATATATACCTCAAGGTCAACCCCAGTTTCAGTACGTGCCTCAAGGCTATCAACCTCAAGGTGAGTACCCAACTCAAGGTTTCCAACCACCTTCTGGTCAACCATTTGTACAAGGAACTAGAAATGTACCTCTAAATTACTAGCCTTACGCTCAACCCAGTTATGGTCCTCAATATGCTCAACCTTTTATGGGTCCATGCCCCGGAATGAACATGGTGTGGGATCCATCTCAATAGACTTTGCAGCTGAATGTGCAGTTATCAAGTCAACCTGGACAACCTTTGGTCTCTGGTCCAAACCAGCAACCTGTCCAGCCTACTGTTCAAACTTCTGCACCTGGTCTAGTTCATCAGTCTGGGCCTAGTTCACCTCGAACTCTGCCTCAAACTGCTGCTGCAACTACTGCAGCTTCTGTTCAATCTACCCCACCTACTTCTGGAGTATCGGTAGCTCCGGTTTCTACTATTCCTACATCAACTCCTCAAGCCTCTTTACCACAGTCAGGACCTATAGTTCAGACTTCGGTTCAGATGCCTGTAGGACAACCTGGTCCAAGTACGGTTGTCACAACTCAACCGCAATTCACTTATCAACCATACCAGGGATACTACCAATTCGGTCCTATTGTACAAAACCCAGTTTATCAGTATCAACAGTACCCTGGATATACTTATCAGCAACCTCAACAACCCCAATTTGGTCAGTTTAATCCTAGTTTTTCAGGAGGATATAATATTCCAAATGCAAATCCAATTCTAGGTTATCCTGGATATCCTCCTCCTGGGGTTGGTCTTGTTACCCAAGGTTTTCGAGACCCTAACTATCAGTTACCTTTTATTGAAACTTTGGATTTACCTGATTTGTCACGCCTTACAAACGATCAAATTAACTATCTTCCGTATTGGCCGCCAATGCCTAATAAGTTGCCTAGTGACATCCCGAAGTTCGAGAGTAAGTCAGGAGAGGATCCGTCAAATCATGTGATGAATTATCACCTCTAGTGCGCATCTAATTCCATTATTGATGATTCAATTCGTTTACGTCTTTTTCAACACACTCTGATTGGTATTGCCGCCAAATGATACATTGAGTTACCACGAGGCTCTTTTTATAATTTTAGTTAGTTAGCCACTTCTTTCTTAACTCATTTTCAATTGCCCGTCGAATACGACAATGGCACGAAATTATTAACTTCATTAAAACAGTCAACGTCCACATATATTTCAAATCGTATCCATGAATGGCGACGTAGACGACGTTTAGTGGAAGTTTTTATTCTGGATCAAATTTTAGCAGAATTGTTTGTTAAATCATTATTACCTAAAATCACTGAAGATGTAGCTAAGGCAGGAGTTGTTACTGAATAGCAAGTAATTTTTTAGGCTCAGTACCTTGACCTCGTTTATACGCAGTCGGGTACTTTACATGAAAAAATCCCCGACCTTCCAAAACACAATCAAATAACTGCAGCTCCTTCAGGGTCTCATGCTGCTGATGGTATGATTGGTTCAGTTAGTACCAAAAGTAAGAAGAAATCTTCAAAGAAATCTTCTCCTATTATAACTTTACCAGATTCCCCGATAGGAGAATCTTCCGTGGAAATTCATGCCGATATCCATGTCATAGAATCATCTACGGCCAAATCGAAATCCGGTGATAAAAGGAAGGGAAAGAAGAAAAATAAACAAAACTCAAAAGAGAAATCAGATAAAAATGAATCTACTGACGATAAACATAAACCTCGCTATCCTTGTCTCATTTGTGACAAGGATCATTTTACAAGAGACTGTCCACATCGAGTTGAGGTTTCGAAAATCGTCAAAGGTTCTAAAACGCCTATTGTCTTGAAGGATCCGTTTCCTAGCCAAGATAGTAAGATGATCGATTCTTCCTCAAATGCGTCAAAAGAACCCATTATGATGATGTCTCATGTCAGGATTGCGATGTGATCGCAAGATTATGGTAGTGAAAATCCTGTTGGTGGTAAGGAAGAAGAATCTTCTAATTCAAACCCATCAACTTCAACTCCTTCTGGTTTTGATCCGCTATAGATCGAGAAACCTAACCCTAACTTAGTAATCAAGCCACCTGCTAAAGGTATACTTCGAAAGTCAGCTTTCAATCCACATGCGAGAGTTGCTCAGAATTATACAATTGTTGAAGATTTAGCTATTTCCCCTTCAACAATGTCGGCTTTGGAGGTGTTGCAATCATGCCCAGCACAGCGTAAATTACTATTGTCAGCTATAGGAGCTGTTGATTTTCAAGATTCGAACCTTATAATCTTCGATTTAGATAATAGTACACCCCGCCTACCTCATCAAATGGCTTTCCAGATTCTAGTGTTAGTCAAAAACAAACCTTGCTTTCGGACTGTGATTGATGAGGGAGCTTCTACGTGTATTATGTCGATCCAGTGTTGGAGATCGCTTGGTTCTCTGACACTCAATCAGTCCCCAATGATTATAAAGGCTTTTGATGGCCGAGGGTTCCATCCTTTTGGCATTTTGCAAGATTTACCTACAGGGGTTGAAGGAAAAACTGTAAATCTATATGTGGAAGTGGTTGATGCCCTCTAGATTACAACCTTCTCTTGGGTTGCAGTTGGTCTTATGCCATGACTGCTATTTTTTTATTGGTCTTTCATCTTATCAAGTTTCCTCATAATGGAAAGATCATTATGATAGACCAGCTGACTTATTTTTCATCCGACCCAGCCTCTTCAGATAGTATTCAACATGTCGGTAAAACAACCATCCCTTACAAGGATGTTGGGGTAGGTTTGATTAAAGATTCTGGTTTACTAGGAACTTTTTCTTTCCCTCCTCCTAATGTATCGCCTTCTATTTCAACTATTCATATGATTTCATCGAACACTATTGCTTTTGATTATCCTTGGATCATACCTTCCATTTCTGAGGTGAATTCATTTGGTAACGTGATGCCTTTGAGTCCCTTTGAAATTGCATATCAGGATGTACAGTTGTTTTCTGACTCTTGCTCAACCAAAATTGATCCAATGAATGTGATCCATGGGGAATCAATTTCAATATCAACATCAGCTTCAACAACTTTTTCTGAGCATGTTCATACTGATGAGCAGATTCGCGAACTTTTGTCTGTTGATGGTTTACCATGGGAAGATCTTCATCATCGATCTTCGTTCTTACCTGAGCTTGATCATTTTGAAAATGATTTCTCATTTATTTTTACCGCTTACTCTGTCAAAGAACCACATAATCCATTGCAACATCCTGATTCTGAGTTAAATTTGGGAAATATCTCTCAAACGGTTCCTATTGACATTTCAGTTAAACCCGTAATTATTGAAAACATTCATTTAGGTGCTTCCTGTACGGACGATGAAATCCAAACTTATAAAGCCCTATTTCAAGAATTTCGCGACGTGTTTTCCTGGTCATATGAAGAAATGCTAGGAATCGATCCATCAATTGTTGTCCATGAAATTAAAACTTACCCGGATGCTAAACCTGTCCGGAAATGTTTGCATCAGATACATCCACGAAAAGCTGCTGCTATTAAAGCTGAAGTTGAGAAATTACTTCGAGCAGGTTTCATTTATCCAATTCCCTTAACAAATTGGGTATCGAATATTGTTCCTGTTAACAAAAAACAAGGAACGATAAGAATATGTATCGACTATAGGGATATTAATCGAGCTTGTCCTAAAGATAATTACCCAACCCCCTATATCGATCAAATTATATATGATTGTGCCGGTAGTGAAATGTCCTCCTTTATGGATGGTTTTTCCGGTTACAATCAAATCAACATACTCCCTGCCAATCAACCAAAAATGGCTTTCATTTGTCCATGGGGGGAATTTTCTTATTGCAAATTACCTTTTGGATTGAAGAACGCTGGAGAAACTTTTCAAAGTGCTATGTCTTACGCATTTCATGACATCAATCACATTGTACAGCCTTATCTTAATGATTTACCTACCCATTCATTACGTAGAGCCGATCATATCACTCATTTACGAGCAATCTTTATGAGATGTAGGCATTATCGAATTAGGATGAATCCACTCAAATGTGTTTTCGGTATAGAAACTGGTCGTTTACTGGGATTTGTCATTTCAAAAGCTGGAATTCGTGTCTATCCCTCGAAGGTTGAAGCTATTGTCAAATTACCTCCTCCTTCGACTCTTCGCCAACTCCAAAGTTTGCAAGGGAAAGCAAATATTTTACGTCGTTTCATTCTCAACTACGCCGAGATAACGAAAGGATTTACCAGGTTGTTGAAGTAGAATACTCCATTCTTTTGGGATGAGATAGCTGACAAATCTATTGATGCACTTAAACACGCGTTGACCCATGCACCGTTAATGCATCCTCCCAACTATAACCAGGATTATTTTTTGTACCTCGCCACTTCTCATTCCACCATTGGGATGGTTTTAGTTCAGGAAGATGAATTCAACAATGAACATGTGATTTACTATTTTAGTCGAACCCTGAATCTGACTGAGCTTAAATATTCACATGTGGAAAAATTGGCCTTGGCGGCTGTTCAAGCTATCCAAAGATTTCGTCACTACATCTTATTACGTAAACCCATGGTAATTTCTGAAAGTAACCCTATGACGTATATCTTGACCAAAAAATTGCTAGGGGGCAAGTATTCCAAATGGATAGTTATCCTGCAGGAATTTGACTTGGAGTTTGAAAAATCCAAGGCAAAGAAATCTTTGGTTTTTGCGGAACTGATGTGTGATTTCCCGCGTACTGATACTGAAACTGTGGTGGAAGAACCCATTGCTGACAAATCCTTGTTTCTTATCAGTACTCTTGATTAATGGTATGGATATATTATTGTTTATCTCCAAACCCAATCTTTTCAGCCTGAAATCTCAAGATCTCAGTGACGGAAAATACGTTTCCAATCCCAACAATACAATATTATTGGAGATACACTCTATCATCATGGGGCGGATTCTGTTTTCCGATGTTGTCCAACTTATGAAGAAGCTGAAAAGGTTCTGAATGACTGTCACTCTGGAGCCTGTGGCGGTCATATGTCTGGGTATGCCACAGCCCAAAAGATATTGCGCGCTGGTTATTTCTGGCCATCCTTATTCAAATATTGTATCTATGCAGTCCGAAAATGCCACAATTGTCAAATTTATGATCGTAAGATGCATGCTCCACCCGCTCCTCTCCACCCAATAATTGTTGTCGGTCCTTTCGCAAAGTGGGTTATCGACTTTATTACATGCAACCCTCACTCGGCCGGGGGGAATGCGTATATCATCCTTGCGATAGATTATTTTACTAAGTGGGCCGAGGCGATGCCTACATTTTTGGTAGACGGCAAAACTGCTGCAAAATTTTCGTTTTCAATCATATAATTGCTAGATTCGGTGTTCCTCAAGCTATTATTACTGATCATGGGAGTCATTTTCGAAACATCATGATGACTGAACTAACAGATCAACTTGGCCTGCGTCATGATAGTTTTACTCCATATTAACCATAGGCTAATGGTCTGGTTGAATCCATTAATAAAGTTCTAGTCACTATGATTCAACGAATAATTGGTATTTATAGGTTGAATTGGCATAACATGTTATTTTCAGCACTTTGGGCCTATTGAACCTCAGTAAAAACATCAACTGGTTTCACTCCTTTTCAATTGGTTTATGGTTTGGAAGCAGTGTTACCCATTGAATGCGAAATTTCGTCATTGCAAATAGCCATAGAATTACTCCTAGCCACTTCCGAAGAGGAGAAATGTTTTTTGTACTTACCTTAACTAGATGAGAATCGACGTGATGCTGCATTAGCAATCGAAACTCATGCGAAACGAATAAAAGCTTAGTACGACCGAAATGTTACAGCTTGTAATTTTTCGGAAGGAGACCTAGTCTTACTATACGATCAAGCAAACGATAAGTTAGGGGCTGGAAAATTTGTACCTATGTGGCATAGTCCTTATATTATTAAATGGAAGCTGGCAAAAGGGGCCTATGAATTGGTATATTTTGACGGTGTCTCTTTGGGTAAACTTAGAAATGGACTTTATCTGAAGAGATATTATGCTTAAACCTTGGTGTGGAGATTTTTATTAGATTAGTTTCTTTCTAGCTGGTGTGTTTTAGATTAGAAATGTGTGCCTAGTTTAGAGAGTGTTTTTATCATTATTCCTACTTATCTTGATTTTACTCTTGATATTGCAGATGTCGACGTCTCATCAAACATATATTGGTTTTGTTGATGGTGCTTGTCGTAATACACGGAACATTTCTTCCGCAACTTAGGTTATCTATTCACCCTCTGATGAGTTAGTATCTATGCATGGGGTAAGCCTTGGTCAAACAACGAATAACATTGCATAGTATAGTGCAGTGATTGAGTTATTATCTGAATCCATCTCATTTGGGATTTGGAGTTTGATTGTTAGGTTAGATTCTGAACTTGTTGTATTACAGCTTAACAGGGTTTATGCCATTATAAATCCAGTGTTATTAAGATTATTTTTGAGAGTTCGTCTCTTGGAACATGAATTTGATTACATTGAATATCAGCATATTCCAAGATATTTAAATACATTAGCAGATGCAGTTGCTTCTCGTATGTTAAATAAACATTTTCAATAATCAAAACAGTGAATTTAAAAATATTCCATAACATGTTATACAAGATAGCTAGTAATAGTGATATATCATAGCATAGAAGTGTGTCAAATATACATCGTCTTCGATCATAGGTTGAAAAACACCTTATGATCGGCAAAAATGATAGTAGAAAAAGGCATAAAATGTCGTATGAGTCTACAAAAGTGACCATCCTATCCCTAGTGATGATCACGATAAGAAACCACTGCTCGGGCCACCCTAGAAAGGAACCTCCTAAAAGGTCCTGGGACCCCAGTCACATATCGCTGTAACCTAAGTGGAATATCATCTATGCTAGTCTTTGGAATATCTGTTGTCAAACGCTCTAGATGATTCTCCAATTCGGTCAGGGTCTCTGTAGATTGGTCCTATGGGGCCGGTATTGCTGCAGCTGGGTGTCTTCTCTCATAAGGCTGGAGAGTGGCTGGTCGTCGCGGACCCACATCTGCATTTAAAAATTTTTATTATCAGTTTTGGACGATTTAAAAAAAATAGTTAAAACTTAGAAAGTGTTGAAAATTATTTTACCTGAATCATCTCATTGCTCTCTTGGTGGAAGAGCCATGTCTAGGTCACCACGATAATCCATCCCAGCATATGGAAAATCCTAAATCACAAAAAGTTGGTTCCTCAACTAACAAAAATACTCAGGTAGAAATCAGACAACCTCTGAACCCTCCTCAAGATGACGAGCCAACACTGCAACCCAACGCATTATCCTAGGCTCTTGAGGAAGACCAGCCTCAACAGAAAGCTACTGTGGGACCAACATAGGTACCCTCTCTAGACCAAAGCTCATAACCAGGAAACCATATCCAAAGTTTTTTAGTTGTCTGTTCTTTGCTCTAGTTAGTTGACCTTTTACATTCGCCAACACAGCCTCGCACTAGTTGAATATGGCACCTTGATAGCAGTCTACTGCCATTCGCATCTGGGATCTGGTAACTACATGCAATGCTGCACTCCCGCATAGTCTAGTGACAGTGAACGCGATAACCTTAAGTTCAGGATGGGAGATAGTTTTAATATCGATCTGTTTTTCCTTAGTTTGGTCATTGCAAAACTCCAATCGGAGAATAGCGACAGACTGGCCACCTGGCCTAGTCCTGAAAAGAGATAATCATTCGCCTCTCTTGGGAAAACCAGTCAAGAAATATATGTCCTCTAACTCAATTTCGAGCTGGTGGCCACCAATAATGAAACAATGGTTCTGTATGTTCCACCTGTCTACTAGCCATTGCAAGAAGTCTACTTGGGCCCTCATGCCAGGTATGGCCCATAATTTAAATAGTCCACATGCTTTTAATGCCCGTATTGTAGGTGGATGAATTAATGCGGCAAGGTCCACATCCTCATGCTCGCGTTCCCGCCAAATAAGCATTTTGTATGTCCTACATTGCAAAAAAGAGATATTAGAACAATTTAGTTCAAAAGTTATGGGCGGAAACAGAGAAATTTGAAATTTTAAAACCTATTTTGCGGGGTCTGCACCCGCTTGTTACGGACAGTGCGTAGGTCCGCACTCATCGTAAGCAATAGGTGCGGACCCCTGACTTCTTCCTTTCTAGAAAAAAGTCGGGGTCCACAGGGGCCGCATGTTGTGCCTGCAGACCCCCGTGAGTGTTTTTCTAAAGCAAATTCTCTTGAAAAAATCAATTTTAAAGCCCTCAAATGAAATGCAAACAGTTGAAATGCAAGATAAGGGTGATGTGGATTACCTAGAGCTGACGGTTTTTTATTCCAACGGACGGATTTTCCACAATATTCACAGGCAATTTCTTACCCAAAATCTCTCACTTCTCACTTTGAAGTCAAACGGTAAAAATGAATTGACAAAAGCCCTTTTTATAAGCTTTTTTGAACAAATGAATTTTTAATTTATTTATTTTTCACTTTAAAAAGGTAATTTTTTGATGCATTTTTATTTATCTTAAACAGGTATGAGTAATGTTTTGAGTTCCTGTGTAGAATATTGGATTATTCAGGGAGAATTGATCATTTTCAACAAAGAGCATACTTTTTCAATTTTTTGGACTCTTCCAAAACTTATGAAAAAGTGAAAGATTGGAGTCCTCTTTAAGCTCTTTTCTAACTCGTAAAATATGAAAAGATTGCCGAGTTTTTCCCTTTTAAACTCGTTAAATAGAATTAAAAAGTCGGTCCACTTACAACTCTTTTTTGACTGTATAAACATGAAAAGATCGCCATATTTTTTTCGTTTCAAGTCTGATATTGGTTTTAAAACGACGTGTCTTCAATTGCTTTTTTACTTTTTCAGATTGGCGCCACTAATTATGAAGAGTACTCCTTGATCGTAATGGTCAAGCGGTTCTCTCAAGTATTATTTTATACTTTTTTGTGCTTGGGGGACACAAATTTACGAAAAAGGACACCCATGGAGTTTCCTTAAGTTTTTCTTCTGACTCCCTAATATTGAAAAACATTGAGTTTCTCCTATAGTGGACTCGTTAAAATTTGACAGTAAAGGACCTGTTCAATTTTTAACAGGAACGAACCACTCCTTCTTAGGGTTCGAATTTTAAACTAAGTTGGACTCATCCGAAGGATGAGCTTATAACCAAGCAAATGTTATCCTCCTCAAGCTTGTCAAAATTAAATAGTTACTTGCCAGAAATGGTGGGGGAAAAGAGAGAAAATGAACCTGTTTGTTATACTTTGTGTTTTATAAAAATAGTTAACCACTCTTGAACACGACACTTTTAGTTTACCTGGGTTGGGAAATCCTTTGCCTAACAGTTAATCAAACCATATTGAAAGTCTTCAGCCGGTTTCTGTGTATTAGCTTTGGGTCAATTGTCACCAAACCATCTACAGTGTCGTTATGTGTTCAAGAGGTCAGTTCAAATAGACCATTCATTTGCAAAATATCTGTCATCCATTTTGACCATCCCTGAGTTAGTCCTTGCCAAATATATTTCTTCAAAACTTGATCTATGATTTCGTGTTGTGGGCTTTCCTACGACAGATCACTTTCTATCGTCTTCAGCTCATTATCTAGAGATATGATATAGAAACCTTCAGTACCTTGCAATCTGCATGCCCTAATGGCAGGTTTCTTGCCTTCGATGACAGGTTGAATCATTGAGCTTCGATCAAAGGATTCTATGACATGCTTGACATCAACTCATTTTCACAATTCATGGATTGTACTGAGTACTTTGAGAGCCATTGACATTACTGGTGGTTTCTCTCACACTTGTTAACAGTTCACATCATTGACTGGTAATCAAGTGGTTTCTACCATGTTCAACTTCGACACATTCATTCACATGGATAGGATCGTACTAATTCGGGAAGCAGAAATCAAGACCCTGGATCTAGTTTCTACCATCCAGGCTGCGAGGAATTTTGTTATTCATTATACAGTAAACTATTCATAAACAAATGGTTGCGCCCTTACTGTGTATACATATGTCTATGCTCGTGAAGTATTACAAAATCATTCATGTATCAGAGCAGTTTAGTTAGTTTCTAGTCAGTTTTGATATGAGTATGGGAATTCCTACCTCAGCGATGATATGTTC
>APFE031502802.1:104826-168837 GCA_000404065.3 Pinus taeda | reverse complement strand
CCTTAAGGAGCTAACCCCTTGATGTGAGGAGCTTATCCCTTTGAAGAAGGACTCTATCCCTTCATAGGTGGACCTGTAACCTCCTTCCTTTGCACTATAAAATGAAGCATTGTGCTGGTTACTAGAGAGGTTAAAAAGCTGAATATTTTTGAGGTGAAATGCTGCTGGAACTTAGTCTTCGTAATTGAGCTTTTGTGAGGAGAGATTACATACCTCTTTGATCTCATTTGGAAGAGTGTCATACAAAGTAAAGGAGATTCTTGTTTTGGACCCTAGGAAGAGCTTGTATAACATCAAGGCACCAAAGGTCATAAGGTTCTTCTATTTCAAAGTTAATACAAATAAGTTTATTTTTCTCAATAAGCTGTGTTTTATGGTTTATTTTATGGATTCCTTGATCATCATAATGAAAATGATTTATTATATTAGCTATGCAGGTGTTATTTGATGTGTGCTTGTTTGTGATTGTAGGTTCTCAAAAGGAAACTCTTTCGGACGATTGAAGGATGGCTGCTACAAACTAGCATTGGACTTAAGGTAGGGTCTAAACACCTCTATAGTTTTTATTAATGAATCGTAAAATGTTTAGAGAAAGGTAGATTTGCTTGTTCTGCTTGTTACTAGATACATTTTGATACTAGGGAGATCAACCTTGTCCGCAAGATCGATTTATGTGGCCAACAAACCTTGATCCAGACAATTCCATATCTACAAAAGAAATAATCAGAAAGAAGAATGTTGATATTGAAACATTAAAGAAGCAATTGAAGCTTCTAAAACCAAAAGACCCCTAGGCCAAGGAACTTGGAGAGACAGAGCTACAAAAGGAAGAGACGCTCAAGCTTCTAGTAGAACAAGGTGCCCATATTAAAGCAATGGAAGCAAAAACGGATAAGCTAATAAAGGAAAAGGAACAGAATTCACAGCTTGCAGTTGTTCCTCTTGATGTAGTTCCTATCGCATCTTTGATACAGACAAGTGTCCCTACAACAACCACTACAACAAGAACATCATCCTCAACAATTCTTCTGACATCAGTAATGGATGACTCAGTGAAATTAGCTCAATCTATGGAAAACATGACTATACAGGAAGAAGAGCTAAAGAAACTGAAACTACAGATAAATGTTTTACAGGAGAACGTTTGAAAATGCTTACTTGATAGAAACACAGAAGACCCAAACATTGTCCCAAATATTACAAAAAATGGAAAAATACTGTGCCATGGGCAATACATTGGCATAGGTGAATGAAAATATATGGAAAAGGATTAATGAAGACATGGGAGAAATTTGGCCTTCAATCTAAATCATTTTTGAATAGAAGGAGTTTTTTGAAAGGTCAAATGATGCCATTGAGTAGGTTAGAAAGCAGAAAGGAGATAAAACAAATGAAGCCACTGAGCTTATTAAACTTCTAAATTCCAAGAACAGTCAAGAATTAAAATAATTAGAAATTGAAGACAAAACTGAAATGATTTTGGAAGTAAGGAAGGCGCTGACTAAAAGGAACCTGATGAGACAGCTTGAAGAGAAGGGTCAAAACATGAACACATGTATACATAGATTATTTGCCAAGATGGAGCCTCTCTATAAGAAAGGACTTCCAAACCTACTAGTGATTAATGACAAGCTCAACACGTGGCCAGATTACAATGCACAGATTATGAACAAGGCAAGAGATAGCTCAAAAGTAACAACTGGAAGACTCAACATGATAAGAAATGTGTTCATGGAAGAAATATCATATGATCTTGACATCCAGTATGCAATTCCAAACTTGTTTATCACCCGTATGACATTTTCCAGCTACACTGAAGTTGACGAAGTATATAGGAAGTTAATGGAGATGAATATCCGAAGTGAGCAACGTTGGATAAACTTTGCGAATTATTAGAGTAAAAGGTAATTTCGGTAGCACACTTCAGCGTTACAACACATCCAATTTTTTAGTGCTAAACAACTAGTTGTTCCTTCATTTCAGTGCCACCACTTCAGAGAGTTTAATTTTCCTCATTTCATTGTAATAAGTTAGATTATTTCAGTTTTATTATTTTGTAGATACATCCTCGTCATCCTGACAGGATATTTTTGGTAAATTAGTTATAAATACTTCAATTGTTGAAGTAGTATAAGTTGGTTTTTGTACGAAGAAACACTATTGTATATCTTTTTTCTCAAGCATCAACAAATTTTCCTAAGTAATACATAATCTCTTTCACAGGATTCATGTGTCAAGTTGTTGGTGAAGTACATCTATTTGTTTTATGTGTTTATATCTCTCTATTTATAACACATTATTGTTTTCTAAATCTGAATTATTCAATAGATAAATAAAGGGCAGAATTTGTTTCAATCTACACCTTGCACCTGGTTACGAATAATTTCTATGTTTTCTTCTGATCTTTGAATATAGAATTCAGGTAACAATGCTCTATATTTTAAAGTGAACCTTATTCTATTCTTCTGCTCCATTTCATAGACTTTAAAGAATCTAGTCAGTTTGGCTACCTTGCCTTGTGGGATCTATTTGTAGATACTCTAGTTAATATGTATTTTATGTAACAGACTCCATATCCCAATGGAAATCTAAGTTATCAATGAACCACTCAAATACAAATCAAGCCCCAAACTTCATAACTAACCTAATATTCAATTAAACAAAGTTAAAGCTTACAGAGAGAGCCCTCTATGAAGCTGGCAGGGTTAGATCCCAACTTCCAAAGTTGGTTTTTAGTTAACTTGGCGAGTTTCTTTTGCAACCTCAGAAAATTACTGAGTGCTAACAAAACCCATCCACCAACAGGTCCATGATATATTGGATAGATCCAATGCTAAGTGCAAGCAGCATGGGGTGTCGTACCAGTTACAGGTGGGTGAAAAAGTCTGGCTACATTTGCAGAAGGAGCGCCTTGTTGGATGCCATCACAATCTTTTCCCGCTTCGATATGTGCCATACACCATCACCAAGTCTATAGGGGAAAGTGCCCTCGAGCTCAACATTCCACTGTTCCTTGGCTTGCACCTTGTGTTCAGTGTAGACAACCTTCAACCATACTACATGGAACAGGCCACAACTGATCAGATCATGGACACACATATCAATAACACTCGCCAACAGAAGATCCAACTGTATCAGGTTGTCAAAGTTGGCCAACTCATGCACCAAGGCAAGTGGCTCACCAGGGAGCAAGTTAAACAAAAGTTTCCCCATCTCATGGAGGCACTCAAAGAAATGGGGACCGTTGCTTCCTAAGGGGGGAGGACTAATCCAGGTGGATATTGGTGGCCACCCTCCTATTCCACTTGGACAACCAACATTGCCTCTTTTAATTTTTCAGTTTCCTTAATTGTAGCACAATTTACTATTTTTGGCATTTATTCAGGCCTTGAACTTTCAGAGCCATTTTTAGGCCCTAAACGACATTTTTAGGGAAAATGGAGAGACCGAAAAAGTCCCCAAAAAATAAACTCTTTTTTGATAGGAGAGACCGAAAAGGTCCCAAAAAAATTAACCTTTTTTTAATAGGTTTCCTCTTCGAGGTCTTCGAAACAAGGTATTATGATAGCCAAACGGAGATTTTATGAAAAAGTTACGACCACGGGAAATTGATGTACCAATTTACCCAAGCGGGGCACACATTTTTGGTGCTTCATCTCCTAGGGTTAAGTTTTTCGATGTTTAGGGTTTTCCATTATTTCTCAATAATAAATAGGCATTGAATCCTCATTGTAGCACAGTTCAGAGGCATGTAGCCGCCACATCTCTTCTCAAAGATAAGCTACCATCGCCCAAGCTAGTTTATTTCCATTCTGTTTGTAAACATATTTCAGTATTCTAATATTAATGAAATGAAGTGTTATCTCTATTGCATTTCTATATTTATGGTTATATTTCTATTTTTTTGCATTCCTAATTAAGTTTGGATTAGTGGTATCAGAGTGGTTTGCTCATTCTCTGTTTTTCTTTGCATGTACCCAATGAGGTCAATGTATAAGGAGTTAGGACTCGATTTGGTTTAACCTTTACAAGACTAGCCTCGCAAACCTCGATGGCCAAATATATGCAGACATTGTAGATAAATGGTTGAATTTGTTGGAAGGATATTTTTCAGTTCATGACTTTTCCAATCGGAAAAATATTACTTTTGCACTTCTCAAAGTATCCCCACACGTCAAGGACTCGTGGGAAACCTACTATGAATAGAAGGAAGAGAGGTAATCCTCACTGTTTTCAGCAGCACCCACTTGGGATTCTTTCCGAGACGTCGTCAAGGAACAATATTACCCTTTCAGAAGCTATGAAGATAAATACATAACGTGCACCACACTAATGCAGGGAAGAGACCAAGATGTGCCAGAGTTCACAAATATTTTCCATACCCTCCGCATTAAGATGGGTATCAAGGATTCTAAGTAGCATTTGGTACTCAAGTATTGTGGTTGCCTACATAAGTACATACAGGATGAGATGGAGTTCCTAGACATCTCCTCGCTCGACATGACATACTGATACATTGTCAAGATTGATAAGAAGTTTAAATAGAAGAAGCGAGACTTTGGATTTGTGAATTTGAAGCAAGGAAAAGGTGCACCAAACCATAGAGCAAAGGATAAAGCCAAGGCAGGGTGGCCCAAGACAACCCTCTAAAGCTGCAAGAAAAGAAAAACACCAAGAAGATAAAGAAGGACACAAGGAAATGGTGTGAGTTCCATAAGAGCTCCACTCACAACACAAGTGAGTGTCAACCTAAGAAGTCACTGGTGGTTGAGCTAAAGGATTCTAAATCAAACATAGGTTTTGAATCTGTGTCAAGGCCGGAAAAGGGTAGTGACAAAGTGAACTAGATCATTGACGCGGAACCCAGTGCCACCGTGGCCTTCACCAAAATCCAGAAGAATGAGCTTGAATATCCAGAGGAGGGGGAACACCTCTTTCACTCACAAATGCGGGTGGAAGGTTCTCCACTGCAGTTCATTGTCGACAATGGGAGCCAAAAGAACCTCATTTCAATAGAGGTCACGAAGTGGCTAGGCCTATTGATGACAACACATCCTCATCCATACACCATCGAGTGGCTTCATCAAGGAATAGATCTCTGCGTCAGTCAATAGTGTCACCTTCCCTACAACATCAATCCCTTCATGGATGAGGTACTGTGTGATTTTGCTCCTCTTCTATTTTGCGATGCATTATTAAAAAAACCATACTTATGGAAGCTGCATGTTGTATATGAGTCTAGACCTCACTCTTTGATTATTACTTTGGTGAATAAGTTGTACAAGATACCAGTGGAAGCCTTACATATCGCCATCTCTTTGATCTCTACAAACCAATGCAGTAAGATCATTTTCTAGACCAAGAAATTTATTTTTCTCATTATTTTCCATCAGGGAAAGAACAAGGTTCTAGCCATGGCTTTAGACAAGGCTCCTCCACACAACAAAAATAGATGGATGAGGTCATGGAGCAGTATAGGGACATTTTCGCCGCACCTACAGGGGTACATCTACACTGTCAGGTTAAACACTCCATCAATCTCACCCCAGGTGCGCCGCTACCCAATGGACTGATATATCGACACTATGTTATGGAGAATGATGAGATCAAGAGGCAGATTCAAGAGATGTTGCAGAAAGGGCACATTAGGCGAAGCTCGTCACCCCGTGGGAGTTTGATTGTATTGGTACAGAAGAAGGACATGACTTGGAGACTCTGTATTGACTATCAAGTGATGAACAAGACCAACGTTTGGAATAGGTACCCAATCCCACAGATTGATGACCTTATAGACCAGATTAAGGGGGTCAATTATTTCAAAAATATTGACTTGAAGTCTGGTTATCAACAGGTTGTTATCGAACCCTCCAATATGTGGAAGAGTGCCTTCAAATCCAAGGAGGGCCTTTTCAAATGATTGGTCATGCCTTTCAGGTTGATGAATGCCCTCGCAACCTTCATGAGATTGATGGATGATATCTTGTGACCCTTCACCAATGCATTCGTGGTTGTGTATTTAGATGACATATTTATCTTTATCTAGAGTTGGGAAGAGAACCTCCGCCATATTCGATTGCTCCTTCAAACCCTGCGACAACACAAGTTGTGTGCCAATTTGGAGAAATGCACTTTTGGCATGACCCATGTTCAATATTTGGGATATATCATTTATGAGAAGTTTTTGCATGTGGATGGAGCCAAGATAGAAGTCATTTAGGATTGGCCAGTCCAAACCACTCTAACAGAGCTTCACAGCTTTCTAAGTCTTGCAAATTTCTACCGCAGGTTCATGTTGGGGTTCTCTCATATCACTTGACATTTAAGTCAAGTCACTAAGTGCAGAGCAAATTTATTTATTTGTTTATTTATTTTTTATATTTATATTATTATATATTTTTATTATATATTTGACTATATAAGCACCCTTTTCTACACCAGTAGCTCACATCTTACCAACTGCCAACACATTTGAAATAAATTGAGACAAACGCCTCCAACTATGCTGTGGATTCAATTCTTACTCAATCGAGGAATACAGTGGCTTACCATAGTGAGACACTTTCAGATACAGTCTGAAATTATCCAACTTTGATTTTTTCATTGTGCAAGCCTATTGTGAATGGAAGCATTACATTATGGGGAAGGAAACAGTCATCCGCATAGACCACCGACCCCTACAGTTCATATAGACACAAGAGAAGAAGTTGTAGAACCATCACCATCATAAATGGTCCACATTCCTACAACAATTCCATTCGAACATTAAGTACAATAAGGGAAACACCAATAATGTTGTAGACTGTCTCATTTTACCACCACTCATGGCGCTGATCATTGTGCTCGAATCCTGTGGGCACAAGACTTCAGGATGGCCGCATCTTTACTAGAGCGATCAAGAATTCGACAGCACATACCAGACACTTCTGGAAGGTAAGAAAGTTCCAAATTTTGACCTCTAGGATGCACTAATATTCCACCCAAGACACATATCTGTTCCTTCAAGCGAGAATTCCAAGATGATCTGGGAGGCACATTACAGTCAGTTCGCTAGACATTTCGGAATAAAGAAAAAGTGGTAGTACTGCAAAATTATTTTTATTGGTCGAACCTTCATCGAGATGTTGGGAGGTAAATTAAATCATGCACTGCCTATGCTATTACCAAACCAACCATCAATAAGAAAGGCCTATGTAGTCCTATGCCTACTCCTAGTCAACCTTGGGAAGCCATCTCCATGGATTACATGTTGGGCCTTCCTTCTACTAAGCAGAACAATGACTGTATTTTCGTGGTCGTCAACAGATTCTCTAAGATGGTCATTATTGAAACCTGCAAGAAGAGTATCATAGTAGAGACCAATGTTAAGCTCTTGTTCGAGTGAGTGTGGGTACACTTTTGGATCCGACAGCCCATTACCTCTTGTTGGGACAATAGATTCCTAAGTGAATTTTTGTCAAGTCTCTGGTCGATGTTGGATATTGTTGCATCCATGAGATGTTAATGGTTAGCTATCATGCCAGAGCATCTAAGATAATTGTTTTGGGGGTTTTGTTTTAATTTTGAGGACCAATGAATGAAATAGATCTAACACTGTAATGCCTAACCTTGTGAATAATATTAATACCAAAGCAGAGGGCTGATATAAAATTTCACATAGTGATATAACTTGCATGGTGGTGAGCAGAAAAAATAATAATATGATTATCACAATTTTCAAACTGAAAATTAAATAATCATAAGTATGAAAACCTCTAAACAATGTTTAGAAGGTTTAAGAGAATATGCTTAAGCTTACAAAAGATGTTGATGATTTATTGATTCAGAGGGAATTAATTAAACAGATAGTCCATTAATTCATTCTCTTTATAGATTATCACTTCATAAGCTTATAGGAATAGATTGAAACTCAATTATTCCTACCTAGTTATCTCTGTAAGACATAAGAATATGAAGAAAAACATAATGTGTAATACTGGAAAAACTTCCATGAAACACAAACTATGTAAAACATAATTCAGAATCCTTTGCTTTGTATTAAGGATCCAGAAAAGTCAAGTACATCAAATGTTTAGCAATGCTTCATCAAGGGTGCAACCCTTTAATAACTGGGGAAGAGAGTTATTTATACAATAGTAGAACTAAGAAAATATCCTAACTGTTTTTACAAAGATATATTATTATAGAATCAAAATAAAGACTGCTAGTTGATTTGGCACTATTTGGATGTTGTGTTGTTGGTGACTATCACTAAAATAACTAAAAATCGTTGAAGTTGGCTGACTGTTCCTCCAAAATATGAATGTTGTTTGATTTTCACGTTGGATGTCATATTTAATTATGACCTTTCATCTGATACACTTTCATCTATTGTCTTTTAACTGTATTTCTTTATCTGTCTCCTCTGTTTAGTCATTTATTGTGTAAATTGTCTATTTTAACATTTACTATGTAAATTGTTTCCTTCTGTGTAAATGACTTCTTTCTGCACTACTTCCTGGAATATTTTGTTAAGGAAAATAATTCGAATTCATTTCTTGAGAATCTGGAACAAGCATTTTTTAACTAGTATAAAAATTGTTTGCACAGGTCTTATATGATCACCTAGAAAAATAAACCAATGGTTAATAAAACACAGGTTGGCAAGGAGGTGATAAATGGCTTTATTTGAGCTAAGAGGTTTGTGGATGGAGTCGTGGCAGTGTTTGGAAGGTAATCGGAGGTCAAATTGGGTTGCAAAGTGTTGAAATGTGGCAACAAGAATATTCCAATTTTAATTTGTTTTTGAATTAAAATTCGAATTTAGTCTCACCAGCTGCTTGAAAAATAATTAATTAATTCATCTTAAGTTAATTAGTTGGAGAAATTCAAGTTAGAATTATTTCTGCAGACATGCAACAGTTATCCCTTAAATTAAGGAGATTATCCCTTAATTAAGGAGATAATATTGAGTTATATTTGAGTTGTAATTAGTTAACTCAGTTTACTGAGTTAAGTCTAGTTAAATTAGTTCCAAACTGTTTGAGGAACTAATTGTGAGTTATCAGTCAGTTGATGCATGCATGCAATCAACTAGTGTACTCCAAATAACTAAAGATTCCCTCATCAGAAACTCATGCATGTCTATTATGAGAAATACCCAGTTGAGCTAAATGTCAAGGACAGTGTACTATCAGTTGCATGTGTTTTCCTATAAAGGAAACTCATGCATGCAGTCAAGGTAAGGTTCCTTGATGATTGTGCAGTTCATACAGGGTGTGAGATCAATGTTACACTTGGTAGGAAGTTTTCCACTTGGTAACAAGAGGATCACCCAGGAGAAATAGCGCAAGGAAATAGTAGCTTGGAGGGCAGAGGAGAAGGCTTGTGAGAAGCCAAGATTTCCTATGAGCATATGTGAGGATTATATTGAGAGCTAGCTAGCTGTGAGAGCTAAGGCTATTTATAATTCCTATGTATTTCCGCCTTGTATGATAATACAGATAGTGGGATTTTTTAGCTAAGGCTTTCCCCAAAGTATTTTTATGTGTATTGTGCGTTGATTCTTCTTCTTCTGGTTATATGTGTTAAGCTCGATTCAGCTCGATCTTTAAACTTCTGCAAAGAAAATTTTGATAGTAGAACTAGGTTATAGTATTTTGCTTTGATGTATATTGCATTATCGGGTTAACCTACAGTCAGATTTTCTACATAGGTCTTAGAGCGAGATTTGTAGAGAATTTGCAGAATTTCTACACAGAGGTTCAGGGTGGCGCAGGAAGGGTTAGCTAGCCTTTAGTGAAAAACAAACAAAAAGAGTGAAAACAAGGGTCTTCGGTGTTTAAATGGGTAATGTTTAAAATTTGGCGTGAAAATCGATAAATGAATAGTGATGGTTTTGGCCTATGCGGGGAGGCGGTATTAAGGTTCATCACACCGCTTTTGGTTGTCGGGTGGTTTTTTCATGAGAGCATGCGAGTTAACCTAAAACTTCCACGTAACCGAAAGGGGCCCGAGAAAAATGACAAATCTCGTGTTCTCTCAGGTTTTTAACTCTTGGACATCGGGAATGTGCGATATGGATGTGTGTCGTTAGATCTGGGGGTGAAAGATATAATGGCTATCGCGTGATGAAGCTGCATGGAGGGCAATCGGGCGGAGATTAGCGGGGCCCAATGGATAATTACACTTACTTGTAATTAATTAATGAATATAGTGCGAGTTAAAAGTATAATGGGTTTAATAAAGTGGGACCAGGGTTAAATGCGGCGGAGTTTGTTAACCGCACCAAGGGGGTGGGTTAAAAGGTTTTATATTGGGAAAATGTGAATTGCAGAGTTTAATTAAATGAAGTGGAGGGGGGAATAAAAGGGGTATTCATGGGGTTTTTAGGAAAAAAAGGGAAATTAATAAGGGGATAGTGATTTTTTCAAGGCAAAAGGGTTTCACACTAGGAAAAAGGGGTTTTTGGGTAGGGGAATGAGTTTGGAGGGTAATTTGCTAGGAAATTGTGTGAAACCAAAGGGTAAGGGTGAAAATGAAGGGAAAATGGTATTTTCTTAAGAAATGATGGGATAATGGGGAGATTAGTAAGTATGTAGTGGGGAATGAAGTGAAATGAGGGGAAGTTAATCAAATTAGCTAGTGAACATCTTTTCGCTTTCATAACTGCTCCTGCACACTGAAACATTGGATCAAGCATGATAAATGTGCTTATGCTTCACCAATCTTGTACTTCTGCAATCTTCTTCTACCTACCCTTTACTTACCCTAACATTTTTTCTTCACTTAGTTGGGTGCATTTAAGCTAGCAACCCAATATTTCTTTTCATGAATAATCTACCTCTATACCTTATTCTCTCCATTGGTTCAGATTAAACTGTTGAGCCTGTTTGATTTTCTACCTATGACAATCAATTTAAAAAAAATCCAATTATGATTAAACTATATAATTGGATTAAATAAACTAGTGTGGCATCTAAACAAACTGCACACAACTATTATTTTCAAAAGTGAATTAGAGTAAAAGTAGTGACATTTAGATTTGCAACACTTCAAGAGTTTATTGCTTTTTGCTTTTCTCTCTAACCTAACATTTTATTTTTGCCTTCATTTTTTAGGGCATCTATTCTAACATTTTCTTTGATATGGACATATTTATCAAAAGATTTCCTAACATTTTTATTCAGTATTCTTTTTGTCCATATCCTAGCTTAACATTTTTTTTTTTGAAAAATATTTTCAATTTTTGGACTAATTTATTTTAACTTACAAAACCAAAAAATGCTACAACATTGGCTCCATCTGGGGATTGCTTTCTCATGTAGAATGCAGAGAACCTGCAGATCCATGTGCCTTCTCCTTGGGCTATGGAGTCTTTTGCTGTAAAAAAAAAATCACATTGACAACTTGAGTTTTTACAATGGTAGTAAATCTACTTCAACTTCTCAGTATTGAATGTAATGTTTGAGAAACCTTCCATTTACAAGATAAGTGGAATATAGCCCCTCAAGATTTTGTAGCACAAACGTGTTGTTTCCCTTCACTTCAGCAATTGATAAAGGTCTAAACCACAGGTTGTCAAACTTGCCATGTTTTCCCTTTTCTTCTCTCCTGGAATCCCATCCTAGAACTAGATCACCTTCCTTGAAGTCCCTTTCCCTGGCTCTTTTGTCAAACAGGCTCTTCATCTTATTCTGATACTTTTTCAATTTGTATTGAACTTCATCTATGTTTTCATTTAGTTCAATAATATGATTTATTCTCCTTAAAAAATCAGTAGGTTCATCTGTTAAATCCTGCAGGAATTTTAAAACAAGGAAGGCCAAATCGATAGGGAAGATTGCATCTTTCCCATAAACTAACTGGAAATGAGATTTTCCAGTAGATCTCTTTGGATTAATTCTGTTTTCCCATACTGCATAAATTAAATAAGAGTCCTAGCTCTTTTTATGATATACTAGAGTATTTTTGATTACCTTTACCGGACTTTTATATGAAGATTCTGTAAGGCCATTACCTTGTGGGTAATATGGAGTTGAATGATGTAACAAAATCTAATATTTCTGGCAAAAATCAATCATTTTAACACTAGAAAAATTTGTTGCATTATTAGTGACAATTTGAGTTGGGCAACCAAATCTAGATAAAATGTTCTCTTCAATAAATTTGATTACTACTGAATCAGTAGCATTTCTCATAGGAATTGCTTCCATCCATTTACTGAGGTAGTTTGTTGCAATGAGGATCATCTATGTTGATTACTTGAAGTGGGATGAATCTCTCCAACAAAATCTAATCCCCATTGGAGAAAAGGTTCTGAGACTATTGATGGAACCAGTGGAAGAGCTGCTAATTTTTGCTTACCAGCAAACATTTGACAAGGAACACAACCTTTGACCTTTGCTCCTAGTTGCAAGAACAATGTTGGCCAATAAAATCCTCCCCTTAATATCTTATATTCTATTTCTCTCCAAGCATAATGCCCTCCACAAAATCTTGTATGAAACCGGTCAATGATTCCTTCAGTTTCTGATTCTGTTAAACATAATAACAAAAATTTTAGTGGGTCTTTCTAGTACAAATTTGCATTTTTGATACAGCACTTGACTTTTTTCAGTTTGATAGTTTTACACTGGATTTTGTAGAATGATGCTGGACATTCAAAATGGATCAAGAAATTTACAATGTCTTGATACAAATTTGATAACATAAATTTGTCATCAATGTTTAAAGGGGGAATCTGATTTGAAGGTAAAGGTTCTTATGGATTCTTTTCTTCAGGATGAAGGGAAGGTTCTTGTGGATTCTCGTTTTCAGGATGAAGGGAAGGTTCTTGTAGACTCTCCCCTTCTACAAGGAAAAAAGGTTCTTGTGTATTCTTCTTATCTGAAGTTTGAGAAGGTTCTTGCAGATTCTTCCCTTGTATTTCTAAAGCAGAATTGATTCAGAGCACTTTACAGTTGGATTCAACTAGAAGCTTAGATAATCCTTGGCCTTTTACTATCTTTGTAGTTTTGATAGTTAGATCAAACTCTAATATTTGAGTGATCCATCTACCTCTCTTTCCATCAGTGTCTGGTTGGGTTAAAACAATTTTTACAGCACTGTTGGGAACATAACCAGTAATAGGATAATGTAGGACATACATCCTGAATGATTTCATGGCTTGAATAAGGGCATAGGCTTGCTTCTCAATTATGTCATACTTAAGCTTGTGATCTCTCATAACCTTATTGAAAAAGGCTATGGGTTGGTCATGGGAATCTTCATTCTTTAATTGTAGTAGAATGGTAGCAAGGGTTGCTTTTGAGGCAAAGGAAAAAATATTGAATGGTTTAGTGTAATTAGGGTTGGCTAAGGTGGGAGCTTCAAAGATAGCTTTCTTGATCTGATCAAATGCATGCCTGCAAGAGACATTCCATTTAACTTCATGATCTTTTTCAGAGCATGTCAGCTATATCTTTTACAATCTCAGCATAATTTGGGATGAATCTCCTTAAAAAATTAATCTTACATAGAAAATCTTGAATCTCCTTCTTTTTCCTAGGTAAGGTCAATGTTTTAATGGAAGGCACATGCTTGGGATCAATAACCACTCCTTTTTCTGAAATTATATGGCCCAACAGTTTTCCTTCTTTGATAGCAAATAGAGACTTTTTAGGATTCAATGACATTCAAAATTTTCTAAACCTTTCAAAAACCTTCATCAAGTGCTTCAGATGTTTCTGATCATATTTAGAAAAAATAGCTATGTCATCAAGATAAATGACAAAAAAATTATTTACCTAACCCACAAAAGCTACATCCATAGCTCTCTCAAATGTTGCTCTAACATTGGATAAGCCAAATGGAATTCTAACATACATGAATGTACCCCAGGGTATAGTAAAGGTTGTCTTCTCTCTATCTGCTGAATCAACATTTACCTGATTATAGCCTGAAAAACCATCAAGCATAGAAAATCTTTGTGCTCCTGATACCATTTGAAGTAACTGATCCATTTTGGGCAAAGGATAGTTACCCTTTAATGATGCTTTGTTCAAATTTATAAAGTCCACACAGAGTTTGATTTCTCCATTCTTCTTTCTAATAGGAACTAAATTTGCAACACAATTAGAATATCTAAGAGGGAGAATGATCTAGGCATCTAGCATCTTTTTAATTTCCTTTTCTACAGTTGGTAGAAGAGTTGGATTGGTCCTCCTAATTTTCTGTTGATAAGGAGCTGCTTCTGGCTTTAAAGGAATCTTATGTTGTAGTAATGAAGTATCATAAGTTTTTAGATCAGCATAGGTCCATGCAAAACATCCTTATAATTTTGAAGTAACTTAAGATATTGAGCTTTGATCTCAGGATCTAGAGATGCACATATTTTTATGTTTTTAATATCATCATGTGTTCCAATATTAATTTCTTCTATTCATTTTGTGAAGAAATGGATTGAGGGTTTCGGAGGACATCATTTTGATCAAACAATTTTTCTAAAGGAATGAGGCCTTTGGGAATAAATTGTTAGACAATTGACTAATGTCATGATCAACAGTCTTTGAATTTGAAATTTGATGTATCATTTCCATTTGTATTTTCATTTATTTATGTTCTATCTTCATCAATTTGTAGAACTGAGAATTCATCTATAACCTGCAGAAAATATTTCAAATGTTCATCATCTTCAAATATCTGCCAATGTTTTAGATTGTCTAGGATGGATGGTCTATACTTGACTTGTATTTGATAGAGTACATTGGTCTGATCAGGAATTCTAAATGAACTAACAGAAACAACTAAGGCATCTGCATGAATATACTGATTTCTTGGAATATAAGTCAAATTAAAAGCATCAAAGAAGTTTTCAATTGAATCCAAAACTTCATTTCGGTAAGACCTAAGTCTAGGATGCTTAGTCTGGAAAATATTTATCACTTGTTTGATAATAAGTTCTGAATCAGAAAAAACACTTAAGTTTTGAACCTTTATGCTTTTGGCTAATTACAGTCCCAAAAGGAAAGCTTCATATTCAACCACATTATTTGTAACTTCGAAATCAAGTTTGCATGATTGGGTGATATTTTCTTTTTTGTGGTGAAACTAAAACTACCCTAGTTCCTGCTCCATCTTTTGTACAAGAACCATCAAATAATATTTTCCATACATTAGTTTGATTTAGTATAGGACTTTCAATTACATATTCTATTTTAACTTGAGTTTCATGTATTTGGTTTGAAGAGAGTTGAAAGCAACCAAAATCCCAATCAGTTGCATAAATGGGATGGTTCCTTGGCTGGTCTGTTTTGCAAACAATGTGCACAAATCTTACCTCTCTATATAACCTTAGTTGTTCTTCCCCATAAACTGAAATAGTGGCATAAGACATATCCATCTAAAGAGTTGCCACTAATTTTGCACAGCAAGACCTAGAAAGGAGAATTCCAAATTTGGGAGGAATATCTATGATAACTATATCAAGCACTACACTTTTCACTAGAATTTGGGCAAGGGTGTCTACTAAATCCTTAATCAATCCTAAGGAGGGCACCCTTTTAGAATCAAAAGTGTACAAGTCATGACACAATCTATTTATGTCAAGTTTCAAATGGTCCATGATAGTTTTTGGCATGAGGTTATGTGATGCTCCAGAATCAAGCATACAATTATATAACATGGAATCATTTGTCTTAGAAGTTACATAGAAAGGAGGCATTATTTCATCTATCATATCTGAGCTAGGACCAAAGACAACTATTGGTTTTTCATCTTGCAGACTAATGATATCACTTTCAACATCAACCGAGGTGTTTTGTATCCATTTGGAGACTTGATTTTTATACCCAGGGTTTTTGGAAAGTTCTGAAAGTGGAATTGGGATTTTAACCCTTTATAACTCTTTTTCAACATTAAATGTAATCAAAGCATTTTTATCATTTTGAGCAGTGTCAGTTGATTGATTTAATGGTCGAATAACAGTTGTTTGAGTTTCAACAGCTTTGGTACAAGGTTCAATTATTGGAGTCTCCTTAGGAGGTCTTCCAAGGCCGGGTCTAGGCCTAAGATCATATCTCTTGTTCAATTCTGCAATTAAAAATTCAAAGAAGGCATGGTATCTAGAAACCTATGAGGATTCTTAATATTCTTGAACCTGATTTGGTTGTGAGAGAGGAATAATAATTGTTTGATTAGAAGAATCCATGTTATTGATATCTTCAGTAATAGTCATAGTATTTTCACCAGGTTACTGGTTATCTATCAGTAAAGGAGTGGGAACCTGCTGATCATTACTAGGTCTCTGAAGAATTTGTAATTGTGGATTCCTTTTATCCTGACCTTGATTTTGCTTTTGGGGTTTAGTAACTATTTGTTGAACTATCCTAGGTTGAGTCTCAATCTTGGAAATTCTATTAGATAGATTTCTAAGAAAATTTATTTCATCTATTTTAGAATCTTCTGTTTTAGTCTTAGAAGAACTAGAGGAACTAGAGGCCTCTTGAATAGATTTGAGTTTTATTTGGGCCTTTTCCTCTTTAGCTTTCAAGGAGTCAAAGAAAACCTACTTGATTCCACCTCAATAACATTTGTTTTCCTATCTTCAAGAGTTCTTGAAGTTCTCTCTCTTATCTTTACAACAAAATCATCGTTAAAGGCTTTAGAAAACCTAGAATTAGCCGCTGCTACAGGGGGTTTACAATCAGGGGGCATCTTATGATAAAGTTTATTGAACCTTTTGATAAAACCTGATACAGTTTCACCAAATATTTTTTTAAGTTCTTCAAACTCAGTCAGAAAGTAAAGAGGATCTTTCTTTACACCCCATTGATTTTTAAATATGTTTGTAAGCTCTTCCCAATTTCTAATTGAATTTACAGTTAACTGCCTAAACCGGATTCTTACATTTCCTTCAAGTGACTGTACAAACAATATCATGTAAACATTTTCTTGTTCGATATTCATGTTGTCTGCAAAGTCTAGAAAACGACCAGTTTCTCCATTATACCTGGGAAGGTGTTTCAAGTACCCAGCTAGGAATGCATCGAGGTTAGCAGGTAAGACTAATCTGCATATCTAGCCTATACAATAGGTTGGAATGCCATAGTAGAAGGTGGTGTATAAGGTGTTTGTGTGGATGAAGAAGAAGAAGGTGATTGAGGGGGTGTGTGACTATGTGGAGGTGAAGAAGAAGGGGATCTCCTGAATAACTTTAAAGGAGTCTTAAGAACTAAATTTGGGACCTGTGAATGAATACCCTCTTTTGTTTCAAAGAGTGGATTTGAATATACAGAGAGGGTCTCTTCAGGTTGTTCAAAAGTAGAAGCTTCAGGTCATTCAAAAGTGGAAGGAAACGAATAGGCGGTAGGGGATATGAAATCTGCGAGTTTGTATTAAGGTAAATGAACACCCAAGTCAGACTCAGTTTTAGGTGATCCTGGTGGTAGAGGGGGTTCTTGATGCATTTCAAAAGAATGAATGAGGAAAGCTGAATCTAAATCAACTCCCCTATCTAATAGCTCAGAAACCCTAGGAGGTATTTGTGTCTAATCAGGATCAGATAGAATATTACTAAAAGGATCAAATGATACTAATTCTTCAGACTGCAAGGCTGAAGAGGAGGAAGAAGATGGTTGATGTCTTCTAATATAACTTTCTTTTCTTTGAATTTTTCAGGATCTGACAGACGATTAACTAAGTCATATTCTAAATGAGATCTGGTGTGCTTAAAGGGTGCCAGTTTGGGCTAGTGGAGTCGCCAGGTGAAGGACTTTAACCTTTCTAGACCTTTAATCACCTTAAAGGAATAGAATGAATATCATTGCCCCAGGAAAGGTTAATGAAATTCGAATCCCCAGCAACAGTGTCAGACTGATGTTGTGTCTCTGAGATGATAATGGTCATCTATCATGCCAGAGCATCTAAGATAATTGTTTTGGGGGTTTTGTTTTAAGCTGGAGGACCAATGAATGAAACAGATGTAACACTATAATGCCTAACCTTGTGAATAATATTAATACCAAAGCATAGGGTTGCTATAAAATTTCACACAGTGACATAGCTTGTATGGTGGTGTGTAAAAACAAAGAAATAATATCATTATCACAGTTTTCAAACTGAAAATTAAATAATCATAAGTATGAAAATCTCTAAACGATGTTCAGAAGGTTTAAGAGAATATTCTTAAGCTTACAAAAGATGCTGATGATTTATTGATTCAGAGGGAATTAATTAAATAGACATTCCATTAATTCATTCTCTTTATAGATTATCACTTTAGAAGCTTATAGGAATAGATTGAAACTCAATTATTCCTACCTAGTTATATCTGTAAGACATAAGAATATGAAGAAAAACATAATGAGTAATACTGGAAAAACTTTCAGGAAACACAAATTGTGTAAAATAGAATTTAGAATCCTTTGCTTTGTATTAAGGATCTAGAAAAGTCAGGTACATCAAATGTTTAGAAATGCTTCATCAAGGGTGCAACCCTTTAATAACATGTGATGGGAGTTATTTATACAACAGTAGAACTAAGGAAATATCGTAAACTATTTTTACAAAAATAGATTATTGTAGAATCAAAATAAAGACTGCTAGTTGATCTGGCACTATTTTAATGTTGTGTTGTTGGTGACTATCACTAAAAATAACTTAAAATTGTTGAATTTGGATGACTGTTCCTCCAAACGTTGAATTCTATTTGATTTTCACGTTGGATGTCATATTTACTTATGACCTTTCATATGATACACTTTCCTCTATTGTCTTTTAACTATATATCTTTATCCGTCTCCTCTGTTTAGTCTTTTACTGTGTAAATTGTTTGTTTTAACATTTACTGTGTAAATTGTTTCCTTATGTGTAAATGACTTCTTTCTGGTCTGCTGCCTAGAATCTTTTTTTAAGGAAAATCATTCGAATTCATTTCTTAGAATCTGGAACAAACAGGTTTTTAACTAGTATAAAAACTTTTTTTCCAGCTCTTATATGATCACCTGCAAAAGAAAACCAATGGTTAATAAAACACAGGTTGGCAGGGAGGTGATAAATGGTTTTATTTGAGCTAAGAGGTTTGTAGACGGAGTCATGGCAATGTTTGGAAGGTAATCAGAGGTCAAATTGGGTTGTAGAGGTTCAGGGTGGTGCAGGAAGGTTTAAGTAGCCTTTAGTGAAAAAATGAGAGAAAAGAGTGAAAATTAGGGCCTTTGGCATTTAAATGGGTAATGTTTAAAAATTGGCATAGAAATCGATAAATGAACAGTGATGGTTTCAGACTATGCGAGGAGGGGGTATTAAGGTTCATCACACTACTTTTGGTCATCGGGTGGTTTTTTCATGAGAGCACGTGAGTTAACTTGAAGCTGCCACGTAACCGAAAGGGCCCTGAGCAAAACCACGAATCTCGCGTGCTCTTGGGCTTTTAACTGTCGGACGTTGGGAGTGCGCAATATGGATGTGGGTCGTTAGATCTGGGGGTGAAAGATCTAACGGCTATCGCGTGGTGAATCTGCACGGAGGGTAATTGGGTGGAGATTAGCAGGGCCCAAGGGATAATTACACTTAACTGTAATTAATTAATGAATATAGTGCGGGTTAAAAGTATAATGGGTTTAATAAAGTGGGACCAGGGTTGAATGCGGCGGGGTTTGTTAACCGCACCAAGGGGGTGGGTTAAAAGGTTTTATATTAGGAAAATGTGAATTGCAGAGTTTAATTAAATAAAGTGAAGAGGGGAATAAAAGTTAGGATAAGGGGTATTCATGGGTTTTTTAGATAAAATAGGGAAAGTAATAAGGGAAAGTGATTTTTTCAAGGGGAAAGGGTTTCACACTAGAAAAAATCTTTTTTGGGTAGGGGAATGAGTTTGGAGGGTAATTTGCTAGGAAAAGGTATGAAACCAAAGGGAAAGGGTGAAAATGAAGGGAAAGGGTATTTTCTTAAGAAATGATAGGATAATGGGGAAATTAGTAAGTATGTAGTGGGGGATGAAATGAAATGAGGGGAAGTTAATCAAATCATCTAGTGAACATATTTTCACTTTCATAATTGCTCCTCCACACTGAAACATTGGATCAAGCATGATAAAATTGCTTATGCTTCACCAACCTTGTACTTCTACAATCTTTCTTCTACCTACCCTTTACTTAACATAACATTTTTTTCTTCACTTAGTTGGGTGCATTTAAGCTAGCAACCCAATATTTCTTTTCATGAATAATCTACCTCTATACCTTATTCTCTCCATTGGCTCAGATTAGACTATTGGGCCAATTTTATTTCTACCTATGACAATCAATAAAACAAATCCAATTATGATTAAAATGTATAATTGGATTAAATAAACTAGTGTGGCATCTAAACAAACTGCACACAACTATTATTTTCAAAAATGAATTAGAGTAAAAGTAGTGGCATTTAGATTTGCAACACTTTCAAAGTTTATTGCTTTTTGCTTTTCTCTCTAACCTACATTTTATTTTTGACTTAATTTTTTAGGGCATCTATTCTAACATTTTATTTGATATGGACATATTTATCAAAATATTTCATAACATTTTTATTTAGTATTCTTTTTGTCCATATCCTAGATTAACATTTTTTTTGAAAAATATTTTCATTTTTTGGACTGATTTATTTTAGCTTACAAAACCAAAAAATGCTACAATAGATACCAAATTCACTAATTCCACAACTTTCCATCCCCAAACTGATGGCCAAACAGAACTCGTCAAAAATATGATCATACACATCCTACGCATGTATAATTCGAAGCATCCACGCGCATGGGATTAAATCCTTCCCTATCTCCAACATATATACAATAGAGCTCTCCACAACTCAATGGGCCACAACCGCTTTTAGGTAGGGCTGGGATTTCAGCGATTATGTCCCATTGGTGTAGCCATACCATTTGCGATTACTCAGGAAGATTCGGCTCATGTCCAGTCCAAATCTGGTAGGGCTAACAACTTCATTTAGTGCATTCAACCCATCTTGCAGGAGGTTCATGATATATTGGATAGATCCAATGCTAATTACAAGCACCACCATGATCAGCATCAGGTGCCACACAAGTTACAGGTGGGTGACAAAGTCTGGCTTCATTTGCAGAAGGAATGCCTCGCTGCATGCCGTCGCAATATTTTCTCGCTTCGATATGTGCCATACATGAAAACCAAGGTTGTACGGGACAATTCCTTCGAGCTCAACATTCCATTGTTCCTTGGTCTGCACCTAGTGCTCAACGTAGACAACCTTCGACCATACTTTCCACCATTGTTGGACACATCTGACATTGCAGAACAATTCACATCAACAAAGCTAAACCCAGTCTTCATGGAATAGGCCACAACTAATCAGTTCATGGACACACAGATCAAGAACACTCGCCAGCAAAAAGATCCAACTGTATCAGGTTATCAAAGTTGGTGAACTCCTGAACCAAGGTATGTGGCTCATTAGGGACCAAGTTTAAGAGAAGTTTCCCCATCTCATGGAGGCACTCAACTCAATGGGGACCATTGCTTCCTAAGTGGGGAGGACTGGTCCAGGTGGATATTGGTGGCCACCCTCCTATTCCAATTGGACACCCAACACTGTCTCTTTCAATTTTTCAATTTCCTTAATTGTAGCACAGTTTACTATTTTTGCCATTTTTTAGGTCCTGAACTTCCGGAGTCATTTCAAGGCCCCAAGTGACATTGTTAGGGAAAAATGAGAGATCAAAAAAGACACAAATTAATATATTTATTAGGTTTTTGGATGTTTAGGGTTTTCCATTATTTCTCAATAATAAATAGGCCTTTGAGCCTCATCTCTTCTCATAGATAAGCTACCATAGCCCGAGCTATTTAATTTCCATACTATTTGTAAGCATATTTCAGTATTATGATATTAATGAAATGAAGTGTTATTTATGTTGAATTTTTGTATTTATGGTTATATCTGTACTTTGTTGCATTCCTGTTTAATTTTGGATCAGTGGTATCAGAGTGGTTTGCTCTTTCTTTGTTTTTCTTTGCATGTCCCCAACAAGGTCAGGGTATAAGGAGTTAGGCCTCAATTTGGTTGAACCTTTGCAAGACCAGCCTCACAAACCACGATGCCCTCCCATGGCAGAAGAAAAGAAAGACAAGGGGGCGGGAGATCCTTTCAAAATATTTCTCGAGGAAGTCCTCGAGCGACAACAAAACGCGATGATGGATTACTTTTCCCAGATCCTTCAACGACTACCCATAGGCGATTCATCTTCATTAAGAAGCCACTCTCGAGGTGCCACTCCTTTTAAGGTACCAATTAACTTTGATATTCTCATAGTTGAGGGCCAAATAGATGTAGATGCCTTAGATAAATGGTTGAATCTATTGGAAGGATATTTTTTTAGTTCATGACTTTTCCAATCAGGAAAATATTACTTTTGCACTTCTCAAAGCCACCCCACTTGTTAAGTATTGGTGGGAAATCTATTGTGAATAAAAGGAGAGGGAATCTTCACTATTTTCAGTGGCACCCACTTGGGATTCTTTCCTAGATGCCATCAAGGAACAATATTAACCTGTCAGGAGCTATGAAGATAAATACATAAAGTGGACCACGCTACTACAAGAAAGGGACCAAGATGTGCCAGAGTTCACAAATATTTTCCATACCCTCCGCACTAAGTTGGGTATCAAGGATTCTAACCAGAATTTGGTCTTCAAGTATCGTGATTGTCTACACAAGTACATCTAGGATGAGATGGAGTTCCTGGACATCTCCTCGCTCAGCATGACATACCGATACATTGTCAATATTGAGAAAAATTTTAAATAGAAGAAGCGAGACTTTGGATTTGCAAATATGAAGAAAGGAAAAGGCGCCTCAAAACCACAGATCAAAGGCCAAAGCCAAGGCAAGGTGGCCCAGGAAAAATTGTTGAAGCCACCAAAAAAGAAAAACACCACGAAGACAAAGAAGGACGCAAGGAAATGGTGTGAGTTCCATAATATCTCCATTCACAACACAAGTGAGTGTTGGGCCAACCAGTCACTGGTGGTCAAGATGAAGGCTTTTAAATCAGATGTAGGTTCTGAATCTGAGTTAGAACTTGAAAAGGGGAGTGACAAAGTGAAGCACATCATTGACGTGAAACCCAGTGCCACTGTGGCTACCACCAAAATCTATAAGAATGAGCCTGAAGATCCAAAGGAGGGGGAATCCCTCTTCCAGTCACAGATGTAGGTGAAAGGTTCTCTGCTGCAGTTCATTGTCGGAAACACGGGCCAAAAGAACCTCATTTTAGTACAGGTCATGAAGAAGTTGTGGCTACCAACGAAAACACATCCATATCTATACACAATCAGGTGGCTTCACCAAGGACGAGATCTCCACGTCAGCTAGCAGTGTCGCCTTCCCTACAACATCAAGCACTTCATGGATGAGGTACTATGTGATGTTTCTCCTCTTTAAGTTTGTGATGTATTATTAGGAAAACCATACTTGTATAAGTGATGTGTTGTATATGAGTCTAGACCTCGCTCTGTGATTATTACTTTGGTTAATAAGTTGAACATGATACCGGAGGTAGACCCACCTACCACCATCTCTTTGATCACTACAAGGAAATGCAGTAAGATCATTTCTCAAATAAGGAAATTTGTTTTCCTTATGATTTTCCTTTAGGGAAAGAATAAGGTTGTGGCCAAGACTTCTAGGAAGGGCTCCTCCACACAGAAACAACATATGGGAAAGGTTGTGGAGGAGTATAGGGACATTTTCATCTCACTTACAGGGTTACCTCTGCACTAGCAAGTCAAGCAATCCATCGATTTCACTTAGGGCACACCACTACTTAATGGACTGATCTATTGACACTCTGTTCTAGAGAACAATGAGATCAAGAGGCAGATTCAGGAGTTTTTGCAAAAAGGGCACATTAGGCCAAGCTCATCACCCTATGCTAGCCTGATTGTATTGATACAGTAGAAGGATGGGACCTGAAGACTCTGTATTAACTGTCGGGCATTGAGGAAGATCACTGTCTGGAATAGGTACCTAATCCCAAGGATTGTTGAACTTCTAGACCAGCTTAAGTGGGCCAAATATTTAAGCAATATTTACTTAATAGGTTCACTTATCGGAGTTGTTTGAGTAAAGAATGTACCGGCGTAGAACGATGAATTTTTGTTCCCATTAAGGGGAGGATTTTTTCGAACGTGTTTACTTTGTATTTTTAAGTCCGGTTATCACCAGGTTCCTATCGCACCCTTTGATGTGTGGAAGATTTCCTTAAAATCCAACGAGCACCTTTTCAAATGGTTTGTCATGCATTTAAGGTTGACGAATACCCCCGCAACTTTCGTTAGATTGATGTATGACATCTTGTGACCCTTCACCAATCCATTTGTTGTGTTGTATTTAGATGACATCTTGATCTTCAACTAGAGTTGGGAAGAGAAACTCCACCATATTCAACGGGTCCTTCAAACCCTGTGACAACCAACCACTCTAACAGAGCTCCGCATCGTTTTGGGCCCTGCCAATTTCTGCCATAGGTTCGTATCGGGGTTCTCTCATATCACTTGGCCTTTAAGTCATGTCAACAAGGGTGGAGAAAAAGCAAAGTTTTTTTGGTTTGAAACCCAACAGAAGGAATTTACCGAGTTGAATCATCCCCTCTGCTTTGCAGCAATGCTCACATTACCACACCTACAAAAACCATTTGAGATTGAGAAAGACCCCTCCAACCATGCTATTGGTGTCGTTCTTACTCAAGAGGGGAATCTAGTGGCTTACCATAGTGAGACACTTTCAGACATAGTCCCAAAGTATCCCACTTACGACCAAGAAATGTATTCCATTGTGAAAGCCTGTCATCAATGGAAGTATTACATTATGGGGAAGGAAATGGTCATCCTCACAGACAATTGACCCCTGCAATTCATACAGACACAAGGGAAGTTGCAGAACAATCGCCATCTTAAATGGTCCACATACCTGCAACAATTCCATTTGAAGATTAAGTACAAGCAGGGAAACACCAATAATTTTGCAGACTGCCTCAGCTGATCACCACTCATGTCGCTGATCACTGTGCTTGACTCCTATGGGCACAAGGCTTTGAGGTGGCTGCATCTTTACAAGAGCGATCCAGAATTTGGAAGAACCTACTAGACACTCTTGGAAGGTAAGAAAGTTCCAAATTTTCACCTCTAGGATGCATTGTTATGACACCTGGGACACATTTGTGTTCCTTCAAGTGAGCATTCCTAGATAATTTGGGAGGCGCAGTACAGTTGGGTCGATGGATAATTCGAAGTAGAGAAAATAGTGGCAGTGCTGCAGAGGTATTTTTATTGATCAAACCTTCATCGGGATGTTGGGAGGTACATTAAATCATGCAGTGCCTACACCATTGCCAAACCAACCATCAAGGAGCAAAGCCTATATACTCCTATGCCTACTCCAAGTCGATCTTCAGAATCCATCTCCATGGATTACATGTCGGTCCTTCCTTATACTAAGCATGGCAACGAATGTGTTTTCATGGTCATCGACAAATTCTCTAATATGGCTATTATCGCAGCTTGCAAGAAGATTATAACAATATAGGCTGCTACTAAGCTCTGTTTGAGTGAGTGTGGGTACACTTTGGGATCCCACAGTGCATTATCTCTGATTGGGACAACAAATTCCTAAGTGCATTTTGGTCAAGTCTTTCGTTGATGCTAGATAAAAAAACTCACTAAGTCCACGATTTTCCATCCCCAAACTGATGGCCAAACAGAATTCGTCAGCAGGATGATCATACACATCTTGTGCATGTACAACTTGAAGCATCCACACACATGGGATGAAATCCTTCCCTATGTCTAGCATAGCTACAAAAGATCTCTCCACAACTCAACGAGCCACATCCCCTTTCAGGTAGGGCTGGGATTTCAACCATTATGTCCCATTGATGTAGCCATACCATTTGTCGCTACTCATGCAAATTTGACTCATGTCCAGTCCAAAGTCAATAGGGCTAACAGTTGCATTGAGCCCATTCAACACATTCACAATTAGGTCCATGATATACTTGGAAGATCCAATGCTAAGTACAAGCAAAACCATGATCAACATCAGGTGCCGCACAAATTCCAGGTGGGCTCAAAGTCTGGCTACATTTGCAGAAGGAGCGCCTCGCTAGACCCCATTACAAGATTCACCTACTCCGATATGTTCCATACACCATCACAATACCATAGGGGACAATGCCTTCGAGGTCAACATTCCATTGTTCCTTGGTTTGCACCCAATGTTCAATCTAGACCGCCTTCGGCCATAATTTCCACCATTGTTGGAAACATATGACATTGAAAAACAACTCACACCAACAGAGCTAAACCCATACTTTATGAAATAGGCCACAACTGGTCGGATCATGGACACACAAATCAAGAACACTCACCAGTAGAAGATCCAACTGTATCGGTTTGCCAAAGTTGGCCAAATCCTGCACCGAGGAAAGTGGCTCATTAGGGACCAAGTTCAGCAGAAGTTTCCCCATCTCATGGAGGAACTCAACGCAATGGGGATCATTGCTTCTTAAGGGGGAAGGACTGATCCAGGTGGGTATTGGTGGCCACCCTCCTACTCCACTTAGACAACCAACATTGTCTCTTTCAATTTGTCATTTTCCTTAATTGTCGCACAATTTACTATTTTTAGCATTTTTTTTGGGTCCTCAACTTCCAGAGCCGTTTTGAGGCCCTAAACAAAGTTTTTGGGGAAAATAGAGAACCAAAAAGGTCCTCAAATAGCAAAGCTATTTTTATTTGGTTTCCTCTTCGAGATCTTCGAAATGAGGTATTATGATAGCTAAGCGAAGATCGTATGCCAAGGTTATGACCCTGCAAAATTTATGTACCAATTTACCCAAATGGGGCCACAATTTTGGCGCTTCATCTCCTAGGGTTAGGTTTTTGTTTTTGGATGTTTAGGGTTTTCCATTATTTTCCAATAATAAATAGGCCTTGGAGCCTCATTGTAACATAGTTTAGACACATGTAGCTACCACATCTATTCTCATAGATAAGTTATCATCACCCGAGCTAGTTTATTTCCATTTTGTTTGTAAGCATACTTTAGTATTCTAATATTAATGAAATGAAGTGTTATTTCTACTGCATTTATGTATTTATCGTTATATTTGTAATTTGTTGCGTTCATGTTTAAGTTCAGATCAGTGGTATCAGAGTGGTCTGCTCTTTCTCTATTTTTCTTTGCATGTCCCCAATGAGGTCAAGGTATAAGGAGTTAGGGCTTGATATGGTTGAGCCTTTGCAAGACCAGCCTCGCAAACCCCGACGACCTCCCATGGTGGAAGAAAAGAAAGAGGAGGGGGCAAGAGATCCTTTCAAAATATTTCTCGAGAAAGCCCTCCAGCGACAGAGGAACACAATGATGGATAACTTTGCACAGATCCTTCGATAACTACCCACAGGTGACACATATTCATCCAACAACCAATCTGGAAGCGCCACTTTGTTTAAGGTACAAGTTAACTTCGATATTCCCAGGTTTGAGGGCCAAATAGATGCAGATGTCGTAGATTAATGGTTGAATCCATTGGAAGGATATTTTTCAGTTCATGAATTTTCCAATCGAGAAAAGATTACTTTTGCACTTCTCAAAGCCGCCCCACACGTCAAGGACTGGTGGGAAACCTACTATGAACAAAAGGGCAAGAGGGAATCCTCACTGTTTTTAGCTGCACCCACTTGGGATTCTTTCTGAGACGTTATCAAGAAACAATATTACCCTTTCCATAGCTATGAAGATAAATACATAGAGTGGACCATGCTACGGGAGGGAAGGGACCAAGATATGTCGGAGTTCACAAATATTTTCCATACCCTCCACACTAAGTTGGGTATCAAGGATTCTTAGTTGTACTAAAGTGGGTGAAAGTTATCTTCTATTGTTCATTATCAACTGTGGAAGCCAAAAAGGGTTGATTTCAGCAGAGTTCGTGAAGTGGTTGGTCCTGCTGACAATAACACATTCGCAATCGTACACCATCTGGTGGCTTCACCAAAGACGTGATATCTGCATCAGCCAATAGTGTCACCTTCCCTAAAAAATCAATCCCTTCATGGATGAGGTATTGTGTGATGTTTCTCCTCTTGAAGTTTGTGATGTATTATTAAGAAAACCATACTTGTGGAAGCGACATACTGTATATGAGTCTAGACCTCGCTTTGTGATTATTACTTTGGGCAATAATTTGTGAATGATACCGGATGTAGCCCCCCTACCACCATCTCTTTGATCACTACAAAGCAATGCAGTAAGATCATTTATCAAACAAGAAAATTTATTTTCCTTATGAGTTTCCCTTAGGGCAAGAAGAAGGTTGTGGCCACAACTTCCAGATAGGGCTCTTCCACACTGTAACAACAAATGGACAAGGTCGTGGAGGAGTATAGGGACATTTTCACCTCACCTATAGGGGTACCTCAACACTGTCAAGTCAAGCACTCCATCGATTTGACTCCGTGCACATTGCTACCCAATGGAATGATCTATTAACACTCTGTTCTAGAGAACGATGAGATCAAGAGGCAGATTTAGGAGTTGTTGCAAAAGGGCACATCAGGTCAAGCTCATCATCTTGTGCTAGCCTGATTATATTGGTACAGAAGAAGGATGGGACCTGGAGACTTTGTATTGACTATTGGGCGTTGAACAAGATCACTATCTAGAATAGGTATCTAATCCCATGAATTGACAACATTCTGGACTAGCTTAAGAGAGCCAAATATTTCAGCATGATTGACTTGAAGTCCAGTTATCACTAGGTTCCTATCGAACCCTTTGATGTGTGGAAGGCTGCCTTAAAATCCAAGGAGCACCTTTTGAATGGTTGGTCATTCCTTTACGATTGACGTATGCCCTCATAACCTTCATGAGATTGATGGACAACATCTTGGGACCCTTCACCAATGCATTCGTGGTGGTGTATTTAGATGACATCTTGATCTTCAACCAGAGTTGGGAGGAGCACCTCCACCATATTCGACATGGTCCTTCAAACCTTGTGACAACCAACCACTCTAACAAAGCTTTGCAACTTTCTGGGTCTTGCCAATTTCTACCATAGGTTCGTTTTGGGGTTCTCTCATATCACTTGTCCTTTAAATCAAGTGACCAAGGGTGGAGCGAAAGCAAAGTTTTTTTGGTCTGAAACCCAATAGAAGGTGTTTGCCAAGTTGAAGCATTGCCTCTGATCTACACCAGTGCTCACATTACTAGACCTACAACAACCATTTGTTATTGAGATAGACATCTCTGACTATGCTATTGGTGAAGTTCTAACTCAACAGGGGCATCTAGTGGCTTACCACAGTGAGACACTTTCAGACACAGTCTGAAAGCATCCCACTTACAACAAAGAGATGTATTCCATTGTGCAAGCATGTCGTGAATGGAAGCATTACATTCTGGGGAAGGAAACGGTCATCCACATAGACCACTGACCCCTGTAGATTATATAGACACAAGGGAAGTTGCAAAACAATCACCATCTTAAATGGTCCACATACTTGCGACAATTCCATTTGAATATTAAGTACAAGAAGGGAAACACTAATAATTTTGTGGAATACCTTAGCTGACTACCACTCATGGTGCTGATCACTATGCTCGACCCTTATGGGCGCAAGACTTTGGGGTGGCCGCACCTTTACGAGAGCAATCTAGAATTCAGCATCACCTACCAGACACTCTTGGAAGGTACAAGTTCCAAAATTTCACCTGCACGATGTAGTGTTATGCCACCTGGGACACATCTATGTTCTTTCAAGTGATCGTTCCAAGATTATTTGGGAGGCACACTATAGTCGGGTCAGTGGACATGTCGGAGTAGAGAAAATAGTGCCAATACTATAGAAGTATTTTTATTGGTCAAACCTTCGTTGGGATGTTGGGAGGTACATTATATCATGCACTTCCTGTGCCATTTCCAAACTAACCATCAAGAAGCAAGGCCTATATACTTCTATGCCTACTCCTAGTCGATCTTGGGAATCCATCTCTATGGATTACATGTTTGGCCTTCCTTCTAATAAGCATGGAAACGAATGCATTTTCGTGGTCATCGGCAGAATATCTAAGATGACTATTATGGTTGCCTGAAAAGAGAGTATCATAGCAAAGGACACTACTAAGGTATTCTTTGAACGAGTGTGGGTACACTTTGGGATCCCATAGTCCATTGTCTCTGAGCGGGATAGTAAATTACTAAGTGCATTTTGGTCAACTCTTTGGTCAATGTTGGATACCAAACTCACTAAGTCCACGGTTTTCCATCCCCAAACTGATGGCCAAATAGAAGTCATCAGCAAGATTATCATACACATCCTAGGCATGTACAACTCAAAGCATCCACGCACATGGGATGAAAGGCTTCCCTATGTGCAACACAACTACAATTGATCTCTCCACAACTCAACTGGCCACAACTACTCAGCCATACCATTCGCAGCTACTCAGGTAGATTCGGCTGATGTCCAGTCCAAAGCCGACAGGGATAACAACTTCATTGAAAGCATTCAACACATCTGCCATTAGGTCGACGATATATTGGGAAGATCCAATGCTAATTACAAGCAATGCCATGATCAACATCGGGTGCTGCACATGTTCTAGGTGGGCGACAAAGTCTAGCTACATTTGCAGAAGGAGTGCCTTGCTAGGCTCCATCGAAAGCTTCGCGCTCTCTGATATGGTCCATACACCATCACCAAGGCTATAGGGGACAATGCCTTTGAGCTCAACATTCCATTATTCCTTGGTATGCACCCAATGTTCAATGTAGACCGTCTTTGGCCATAGTTTCCACCATTGCAGGACACATCCGACATTGCAGAACAAATAACGCCAATAGAGCTAAACCCAGACTACCTGGAACATGCCACAATTGATCGGATCATGGACACACATATCAAGGAAACTCGCCAGCAGAAGATCCAACTATATTAGGTTTTCAAAGCTGGCGAATTCCTACACTAAGGCAAGTGGCTCACCACGGACCAGGTTCAACAGAAGTTTCCCCATCTCACGAAGGCACTCAATGCAATGGGGACCATTTCTTTCTAAGGGGGGAGGACTGACCCAGGTGGATATTGGTGGAAACCCTCCTATTCCAATTGGACACCCAACACAGTTTGTTTTAGTTTTTCAGTTTCCCTGCTTGTCGCACAATTTACTATTTTTATATGTTTTTTCGAGTCCTGAATTTCTGGAGTTGTTTTAAGGCCCTAAATGACGATTTTAAATTAAAGAGACCATAAAAGTCCCTTTACCAACATGTCTTTTTTATTTTGGCCTCCATTTGAGAACTTCGAAACGAGGTATTAGATAGCCAAACAGAGATTGTATGCCAAAGTTATGACCCCGGGAATTTATGTACCAATTTACCCAAACAGGGCCCACAATTTTGCCGCTTCATCTCCTAGGATTAGTTTTTTGGATGTTTAGGGTTTTCCATTTTTTTTTAATAATAAACAGTCGCTGGAGCCTCATTGTAACATAGTTCAGACACATATAACTGCCACATCTCTTCTCAGAGATAAGCTACCATCGTCCGAGCTAGTTTATTTCCATTATGTTTGTAAGCATATTTTAGTATTATGATATTAATGAAATGAAGTGTTATTTATGCTGCATTTATGTATTTATAGTTATATGTGTAACTTTTTGTGTTCTTCTTTAAGTTCGGATTAGTGGTATCAGAGTAGTCTACTCTTTCTTTGTTTTTCTTTGCATGTCCCTAGTGAGGTCAGGGTATAAGGAGTTAGGGCTCGATCTGATTGAACATTTTCAAGACCAACCTCGAAAACCTCGACGACCTCCCATGGCGGAAGAAGAGAAAGATGAGGGGGTAGGAGATCCTTTCAAAATATTTCTCGAGGATGCCCTCGAGTGACACAAGAACGCGATGATGGACAAATTTTCCCAGATCCTTTGACGGCTACCCACACGCGACACATATTCATCCAGCAGACACTCTAGAGGAACCACTCATGTTAAGGTACAAGTTAACTTCGATATTCCAATATTTGAGGGCCAAATAGATGTAGATGTTGTAGATAAATGGTTGAATCTGTTGGAAGGATATTTTCAATTCACGACTTTTCCAATTAGGAAAAAATTACTTTTGCATTTCTCAAAGCCACCCCACATTTCAAGGATTGGCGGGAAACTTACTGTGAAAAAAAGGACAAGAGGGATTCCTCACTTTTTTCAGCTACACCCACTTGGGATTATTTTTGAGGTTCCATCAAGGAACAATATTCCCCTATCGGGAGCTATAAAGGTAAATACATAAAGTGGACCACGATATGGCAGGAAAGGGACCAAGATGCACTAGATTTCACAAATATTTTACATATCCTCTGCAGTATGTTGGGTATCAAGGATTCTGAGTGGCATTTGGTACTAAAGTACCGTGGATGTCTACACAAGTACATCTAGGATGAGATAGAGTTCCTGGACACCTCCTTGCTCAACATGGCATACTGATACACTGTCAAGATTGGGTATAAATTTAAACAGAAGAAGTGAGACTTTGGATCTGCAAATCTGAAGCAAGGAAAAGGCGCCCCCAAACCATAGAGAAAAGGCCAAATCCATAGTGAGGTAGCTTGAGACAACCCGTCGAAGCCACAAACAAATAACAACACCATGAAGACAAAGAAGGACACAGGGAAATGGTGTGAGTTCCATAAAATCTCCACTCACAACACAAGTGAGTGTTAAGCCAAGTAGTCAGTGGTGGTCATGCTGAAGGCTTATGAATCAGACATAGGTTCCAACTCTTAGTGAGAAATCAACAAGGGGAGTGACAAAACGAAGACGATCATTGATGTGGAGCCCAGTTCCATTGTGGCCACCACCAAAATCCAGAAGAGTGAGCTTAAAGATCTAGAGGAGGGGGAATGTCTCTTCTACTCACAGATGTGGGTGAAAGGTTCTCCGCTGCAGTTCATTGTCGACAATGGGAGCCAAAAGATCCTCATTTTAGCATAGGTCATGAAGAGGTTAGGCCTACCGATGACAACACATCCATAGCCAAGGATGAGAACTCTGCATCAGCCAATAGTGTTGCCTTCCCTACAACATCAAGCCCTTCACAGATGAGGTACTATGTGATGTTTCTACTCTAGAAGTTTGTGATGTATTATTAGGACAACCTACTTGTGGATATCAGAAGTAGCTCCGCCTACCGCCATCTCTTTGATTAGTGCAAAAAAATGTAGTAAGACCATTTCCTAGACCACGAAATTTGTTTTCCTTATGATTCGCCCTAAGGGCAAGAATAAGGTTTTGGCCACAACTTCTAGACAGGGCTCCTCCACATAACAGTATCAGATGGAAAAGGTTTTGGAGGAGTATAGGGACCATTTCGCCTCATTTGCAGGGGCACCTCTGCACTATTGGGTCAAGCACTCTATCGATCTGACCCCAGGCATGCCTCTACTCAATGGACCAATCTATCAACGCTATGTTCTGGAGGAGGATGAGATCGGGAGGAAGATTTAGGAGCTGTTGCAGAAATGGCACATTAGGCAAAGCTTATCACCCTGTGGGAGCCTTATTGTATTGGCAAAAAAGAAGGATGTGACTTGGAGACTCTGTATTGAGTATCGGTCGCTGAACAAGATCACTATCTGGAATAGGTTCCCAATGCCATGAATTGATGACTTTCCGGACGAGCTCAAGGGAGCCAAATATTTAAGCAAGATTGACGTGAAGTCTGGTTATCACCATGTTCCTATCGAGGACTGCCTCCAATGTGTGGAAGACTGCCTTCAAATCTAAGGAGGGCCTTTTCGAATGGTTGGTCATGTTTTTTGGGTTGACGAATTCCCTTGCAACCCTTCATGATATTGATGGACGACATCTTATGAGCCTTCACCAATCTGTGGTGGTGTATTTAGATGATATATTGATCTTCATCTAGTGTTGAGAAGAGCGCCTCCACCATATTCAACAGGTCCTTCAAACCCTGTGACAACACAAGTTGTTTGCCAATTTGGAGAAATGCACTTTTGGCATGACCCATGTTCAATATCTGGGGTACATAATTGATGAGAATGGTGTGCATGTGGACCCAGCCAAGATACAAGACATTCAGGATTGACCAACTCTAACCACTCTAATAGAGCTCCGCAACTTTCTAGGTCTTACAAATTTCTACCGCAGGATTGTGTTGGGGTTCTCTCATATCACTTGGACTTTAAGTCAAGTCACCAAGGGCAGAGCGAAAGCAAATTTTTTTGTCCAAAACCTAAAAAAATGCATTTGGTGAGTTGGAGCATCACCTCTTCTCTGCACTAGTGCTCATATTACCAGACCTGCAACAACCATTTCATATTGAGACAGACGTGTCCGACTATGTTATTCGTGCAGTTCTTGGTGAGCTCCAGTGTTGCAGCAATAATGTTGCAACTCCTGGGGCTTCCTTCTTTAATTTTATCAACACGGTAGTTTGTAACAAACTTGGAAGTGACAGTGTTGTATGCACAAGTACTAGCTCTTACTACAGGCTGTCACTTGATCAGCTGGCACAAGTTTGCTAGGAGCTTAAGCAAACTTCTATGAGTTCTCAGAAGAAGCTTTTACTGTGATGGAAGAAAGCTAACTCTATAGAGGCTATTCTACTTGCAGAAAGAGAAGGAAAACTGGAAGGAAATGCAAACCCTAGCAAACCCTAGAAAACCATAATTTTGCAAGAAAAGAGATAGAAACTACTGAAATGGGTGCCATTGACTATTGAAAAATTAAGTTTCATTTATTCAAGCTACTTCTAAAGAGAAATGAGAGGGAATCATATTTTTTTACTTTTGAGTATTTTTATGTGGAATTATGATGCTTATGGTTTGACTGGTTGTGACTGTGCATAGGTTTGGTGGCCAAGGAAGATGGAGTTGGCTTTTGCAGATGGTGAGGAAGGTGTGGACAGGTCCTAAGAAGTCCTTAGTACCCTTCTGGAGACTTCCATTTTGATCAGACTTCGAAAAATCACTCGCAGTAAATTCTACAAGAGGATGCAGGGGATCTACAGGAGGAGGCCGAAAATGGTTTTTGGAGATTTGAAGGTGGAAAATTGATGGGAAAAAGGAAATGAAGGCTGGATGAAGGGGTTGAGAGGTCTAGGACTCTGTCAGTGAAGATCAGTAACGAAGGAGATGGTTGGATTTTTTCAAAAGGGCAAGAAAGCAACTTGATGGAAAAATGGAGGAACTAGGGCAGATTGGCGAAATATGGTGAAAGAGCGGGGAAAACTTTGAGAGATGAACTGGTACAGGTGGAGTTATGGAGGAATGATAAGCTAGAATGTTCTACAAGTGAGCTACAAACTTACTTCTCAAAACTGACCCAAGCAAGAACCGAAAAATAGAGTTTTGTCTACTTTAACCTAAAATCTGACCTAAAACCAGAAAAGTGCTGAACAAAACTTTATGAACAGAAAGTTATGTGAGAAAACCATGGTAAATGAGCATGAAATGATCTAAACATGTGAATCCTAACTATTATCATCTTCTCGAACTCGAAATATCACACTAGCAATTGCATTGGAAGAGAAAAGACTGTGTTTTTGGTGGCAACAGTAGTGCCTTGACCTCAAATCATGGTCCCAAGGAGGAAGAAATGAGATCAAGACCTGCTGGTAGCCTTTTTGGATCTTTTTTTGTTACTGTAGGAAACTACTTAAGCAACTTGAAGCAAGAGCAACTATTCTAACCATCAAAAGCAACCTAATTTAACAAATCAAGATTAACCTAAACAACAGAAATTATCTTATGAATGCAAGCAAAAGCATATCAATACACAAAGGACGTGCTGGGAACTTGGGTTGGGCGCTAACCCAAGGGCTTCAACCGTTTAGGAAAGATTAGTACTGGTTCAAAACTGGATTCATCTTCATTGATAAAAAAATAATAGCAATTACATCACAAAATTGTCTTCAAAAAGAGCTCGAAAATGAGCTCAGTACAAGGCTACAAAAAAGTGCAAAAATAGACTATGAAATGGCTAACCTAATGAGGCTTGAAGCCTTCTTATTTATACAAGTGGGGACTCCCAATAGTCCTCCTAAACTTAAGGAACTTGGCTATCTGGAACTAAAGATAACAACAACTCTACTTGACTTGCTCAGCTGCCCCTTGGAATCATCAATGGGACCTTTGCACTCCAAGCTATTGATGAAGAATTTGAGGAAAGGGTCATTTAATGAAGGGGACATCCCGCCTATAAGTCCTCATCCCTGTTTCCTCGAGTTTGGTTGTCATTTTTCTCCTAAATTCCTGGTCCTTGTCCAAAATTTGTCCAAAAACCTGCAATAAACACTCATTAGACCACATGGAAAAGTGACCATCCCCATTCACTCTATTGACATAAATATATTGAAAAACATACATAAAACTATTGAGAATGGGGGATTAAATGAAAATAATATGCATAATGAGCTCTGGGGCTCATCATCACCACCCTGCTGAATGGGTTGCTCATCCTCTGAGCAACTAATCCAGTTCTTCATCTTTAATAGCTTTAACAGCTTCCCTGACATCCCAAGCCTCTGATGTGATGTCTTCTTCTTTGTCATGAAAACCTGCTTTCCTGTCCACTTTCTCCCATTGTTTATGTTCTTCCTCCTTCTTAACCCCTTCCAATAGTCCTAATACTAGTGGAGGACTGCACTTAAGACCAATCCATTTGGCTTTCAAGTTTTTCATTAATTGTTTATATAGAGGCATTGTCATCATAGCTTCCCTCATTCTGGTTGGGGAGTGATACTCCCTAATCTTTAGGCTATGTGACAATGTATTCTACCTCCTCGTGAATGCATGAAGGTAGTAATCACCAAACAATCTCTTGACATATCTTCAAAATGAGAAATGGCTTGCACTTGCCTGTCAACATAATCAGGGAGAACTTGGGGGTCAGCTGCAAAGTGTTCATGGGCATAGATGAGAGCCAATGGCTCTGTTGGTTCTGCTCTTATCATCAAGGGCTCACTTATCTCTTTTGCCATTATCTTTTGAATTTCCCCTACTCTCTCTTCCTCATGGCTCATCCAAGAAGCCATAGCCATGAGCTCTAGGTATCCTAGTGCAGTATTTGGATCCCATAAGTTCATGTCTGGTAGTGCCATATTATGGAGGTAAAAGTTTGCTAATATGGCTTTATCCTCAGCTGAACTATTATCACATAAATGCATAAACTAACCATAATCTTGAAATGGGATGGTGCCCCTCTGGACCAATGTTTTAATCTAGAATTGGAGCCACTGGTCTTTGAGATACAATGCATACGATCTAGTTGGCTGTCTGCACTGAAAGGCCTCCATTGCCCGGCTGGCCATGCAGGCCATCTGGGATTCCTTTTCCTGTAACTATTTTGTCAAAATCAACACTTCAGTTGCTGCTTGAGACTCTCTTTCTTGCTGCTCTTTCATCAGCGTTTCAACATCCATCTTTGGTTATTCTTCTTGTTGCTATTTCGGTGCTACTTCACTGGCTGCTAGGGGTTCTTCTTGTTGTTGCTGCCCTTTCAAGGTTGGAATCTTGTCTCCCCTTTGAGGTTCCCATTCCTGTAACTTCTTGTTCAACAGTTCATTTTCTTCCTATAGTTGGGCTCTTCTAATGCTCTCTGTGTGCCTTACCATGCCCAACTCCCTTCTCAACTCTCTCAACTTGTCTTCCATGTGCCCTATATCTTCAACTCTTTTAGATTTAGCAATCTGCATCCAGGTGTGGGTTCTGACCCTTTCTTTTTCTAATTCAAAGAAAAGAGGCACAACAAATTTTTCTGGGATGATATTCCCACTTTCTAGAAAATTGTAATAGAAGCCTAAATTAGGCTGAGGGCTTGGCTCAGGTATTTCTTTTGCCTTACCTTCCTCTTGTGACTGTTCTGCTGCCTTCTCTTCTAACTTTTCGGTTTCTTTCAACTTGGCTAGTGTCTCCTGTAGAGAGGTTTGAGCCTCCTATAGGATTTCTTTGGATTCCATAAATTTTATCCTTTCCTTCCAGGTGGAGGTCTTCAGACTCCCTCTCTCGTAGGTGATAGAGATTTTGGAGGGAGATTCCTCCTTTTTCTCAGTGGGTGCATCCTCAATGATAATGGGTTCTTTTGATGGTGGTTGGGGCTTGCCCACCTTAATCCTGGTGCTCCTCCTGGCTTTGAAATACATAGATGTTTGTATTTTTCATTTTCCTTTTTTTTTTGCTGGAGTGCTTAATGCAGCAAGCACAGCTGCTGCTTCCCTTGCCAATGTTTTAGGGGATATTTCCTCCTGCTATTTTTCTTCTTTACCCTCTGCAATTTTTCCTGAGTCTGTTGTTTCTGCTTTTGTCTCTGCTCTCTCTGGTGGTGTCTTTTATTTTTCTTGCTGAGTCTCTGCCTCTTTAGTGGTAGTCTTTTTCTAAGCCTTCTTGGGCTTCTTTTTCTCAGCTTCTGTTCTCTTCATTTTCTCTACTTTTGATGTTGTTTTCCTTCCTACCTTAGGTGCAACTGTGGTTTTGTCCGACTTCTCCTCTTCTTCCTGTGTTTCCTCTTTTTCCTCTTCTATTTGAATATTTTGTTGCTCATGAATTTCTTTTTCAAGTTCCTCTGTCTGCTCCTCCTGTTCACTGTTGGATGGGATGAGTTCATCAGTAAAAGTTTTGATGTTGTCTCCTCTAGACATGTTCCAGAAAATTTCCCAAGCTATGGGGATGGTGTATGTGTGTAGGGCATATTCTACCAACAATTTGATGAGCCTATAGTGGGCCAGTTGACCTAGAACCCATTCATTCAACTTGGTGCCACATTCTATCAAAGATTGAAGGAGGAAATATGGGAGACTGAGTTTCCTAGCTACTGGTAGATCCATCCCGTATCGCAATTCATGCAATAACCTGAAGTCATACCCATAAACTATATTGAATCTCCCTTCACAAGAGATATACTTCATGATCTGGCAGCTGACTTCACTCCATGGAGGAGGTAAGCTTGTCCTTCTGACGCCATTCTCATCCTCTACAGGATGCTCATTAGGCTGAAAAATGCCTTTTTAGCAACCTGTCCCAATGGTTTTTCCTCTTTTCTCCAGGGGAGCCCAAGTGGAAGACCTTTGATTCTGCTAATAAAATCTAGTGTCAGCTCTAGGGTTAGACCCCTGAAACTAACTGTAGCATGTGTTTTCAAATGGGGTCTTAAGGAAATTAAAAATTCTTTAGTCACCTCCTCATCATATCCATGAATTGTCTCAAAGAAATACATCCAGTTTTCCCTGGTGAAGAGGGCCACCACCTTGGGGTGCTCATGCAATTTGTTGGAGTTCAAAGGATCCTTTCTCATAAAACCTCTTGGCATAGTGTTTAGTGGTTTCTCAAAATGCTCAGGTGAGGAAGAAGGCAATAAATTCCAAAACCAAAAACAAAGAGATAGCTAAGTTTTTCTTTTTCTAAAACTGGAAAGGGAATTTCCTTCATAACGTCAATTTGCAATTTTTCCCTTTCTTCAAACTATTTTGATCCTGAATTTGCTTCTCGTTTTTTTGGAAAAAATCAATACTTTGATAGAACAGAGAATATATAAAACAATGTTTTCTTCTCACAGAATAAATAGACTTGCAATTTGTTTCCTTCCTAGGCTTGATTTGCTATGGTTGCAGCTTTTTTTTAGGAGAATACGGGAAACGAAAGCAAAAAAAGATTTTTGAATGCAGAGAAGAAAATGGAGAGACTGTGTAGAACGCAAAAAAAAATAGGCAGACTTTTGAGCTTCTCTTTTCCTTTATTTTTCAACCCAATACTTTATTTTTAATCCACCACCTTATATAGATATATCGTATGCAGAGTGGGTTCCCGAGCCTACCTCTTTTCAAGCTCAAATTTGACAAAAATTCTGAATTTTTCTTCTACAGAGCTGCTCTCTAGCCTTCCTATAGAAAGCCTCCTGTAGACGGTGTTCCTGCTCCTGTAGAATACAATAGTGCTCTTGTAGAGCCCAGTAGGTGGGAGGGTTTTGAAAAACTCACAGAAAACGATTGGTTCGCTGTTTTGAAGGTGGTAGATGAGTACTGCAGTTGAGAAATTGTCGATGCAAATGCAAACAAAAGGTGGTTGAGGCTTAGACTGCACTATACTTAAACTGATGGCGTAATCTGCGGTGACTAGGTGAGGTGGCCGGATGGGTACGTTATCCCCATCCGGACCGTTGGTCCTACGCCAGTGTAATTATGGTTCTTCATGTTTCCTGACCACCATCACCTCCCTTATTCTCATTATACGCTGCCACCACTACTAGTTCTGAATTTTTTTCTTCCCAAGTTGATGGGCCACATGTGCTGACTGCGTAATTGATCTGTGGTTTGAATTGGACGAGGCTCATTTGAACTCCATGAGAGTGTGTTGAATTAAACGAGGATTTCGTCTGATTGTGAACATTCCCATAGTTCATGTAGTTTCTAAATAATTCATGCAATCGAGGAATAGGTTTAGCCACTTACCTGCTACTCGTTGTTCTGCTTTGCATGCTTTGGACTTTGGCACTTCATTTCCTCGTTGCTGCTGCTGCTGGTGCTCTACATGCTCAGCCTTTGGCGTATGTGAATGATGTTTCGATCAGGCTCTACTCCTTGCATGCTTCATGCATCTTGGCTACACTGACCCTGTCTCTGGAGTTTTTTTTTCAAAGGGATCAGCTGCTACAGGAATCCTGCAGGATTTCCTGTAGCTGCTTCCCCTTCTAAAATTTCAAGCTGATGCTTGAGCAGGGGCTAAAGAGACCACTGAAGAAGGTTTTCAATGAAAACAATAACATATGAAAGGAATAAGGTAAGAATAAGTAAAGAATGTTGCTGCTTTATTGATCATCATTTTTTGTGTTTATAGAATGAAAGAAACAGAATTTCTGTATTTGTCTGTGCAGGGAAAGAAAAAGCGAGTGGAAATGTGTGTGTGCAAGGATGGAATGGAGAGTTAGGTGGATGGATGGTGGCAGGGAGGTTCACAGGCCTCTTAGACAAATTTCCAGCCCTTGGGTTCTTCTCAGATCTTGATTTTGGGCTTTCTGTAGTTTCTATAGGATCCTCCTGTAGAATACATAGAGTTTCTTGTAGGATGCGAAACTTTAAGAAAAAATGAGACTAAGGCTTGGGAAAGGATAACGATGATGGAGGGATGGACTATTCATTCAAAAGAAGCTAGGTGTTTATTTTTTTTTTTTTTTTTATGAGACAACTGGGGCGCCTCTAGGAGGTTTTCACCCTCGCTGCCTGCCTTAGGTGCCTCCAAGAGGTTTTCACCCAAAGATCTTTTATTCCTTTTTTTGTTCTTTCTGTTTTTTCCTTTTTCTCCTTTTTTTTGTTTTTTTTGTTTGCTCAAGGTGTGGGTGGAGTGGAGAGAAGGACATGTTCCATTACCAACACTGTTTTACCGATATTCTCAATAAATTCCTGCTTAGAAAGGGGCCTCCTGTATATCTTCAACCTATGCCCATTGACGAGCATGGGGATGGCTTCTTCGTCAATGGTCTGGATCAGGACTGAACCATTATCATTGCATTGTTCCACTGTATATGGGCCCAACCATATTGTCCTCAGTTTTCCCTTGAAACCTTTATATCTCGAATCATATAGCAATGCCCAATCTCCTTGCTGGAATTGTTTTTCTTTGAGGTGTCTGTCATGCCATATTTTCCTTTGAAGTTGGACTACCTTTGAGTGGAGTAGGGCTTGCATTCTCTGTTCATCCAATCCATTTATCTGAAGCAATCTTTCTTTTTCTGCATGGCTGAGATCTAGGTCCAACTGAGCTGCCATCCTTAATGTGTTATATTCAAATTCTATTGACAACAGAGCCTTCTTCCCATAGACCAGATCATAGGGTGTGAACCCTGTGGTGGTTGTCTAGGTGGTGTTATAGGCCCAGGTGGCCTCAACCAATCGATCTGCCCAATATTTTCTATTGCTGCTCACTACCTTGGTCAAAATCCCTTCCAAAGCTCTATTAGTGACTTCCACCTATCCATTTTCTTGCGGATGATAAGGAGTGGAAGTTCTGTGCTTAATCTTGTGTTGTGTGAGCAGGTCTTCAACCAAATTGGAGGTAAACTGACTTCCTTGATCTGTGACTAACTCTCTTGGATAGCCAAACTTGTAGAAGATATTTTCCCTCAAAAGCTCAGCTACTTTTTCTTCCATTGTTGCCTTGATCTCCTTGGTTTCTGCCCATTTTGTTAGATAATCAATACACACAATGATGTAATATTTCTGTTTTGAAGGAGGGTTGATCGATGCTACAAAGTCCATGCCCCACTTCTCAAATGACTCGAAAGTCACTTGAGGTTGTAGGGGCATCTCATCCCTTGGAGTAGGTTTCCCCATCCTTTGACATTGGTCACATTGGCTAATATATATCTTGACATCTTGATGAAGAGTGGGCCAATAGTAACCTGCTTGCAAAATTTTGAAGGCAGTCCTTTTTGCTGCAAAGTGGCCCCCATAGGGCCCATCATGACAAGTTAGGAGGATGTCAAAAACTTCCTCCTCCCTGACACATCACTTCAAAATATTACCTGCACCAAGTTTAAAAAGATTTCCCCCAATCTAGGTGAATGGGGTACTTTTCCCCATGATCTTGCTCTTCTCTTTTGAGGACAGGTGTGGCGGAAACTGTGCTGAAACCAAATAGTTTTCTATATCAGCAAACCATGGAGAAAGTACTGAAATAGAAAATAGGTGTTCATCTGGAATTTGATCATCCACCATTCCTTCTTCACCTGCAGGCAGATCTAGTCTAGACAGAAATCAACAACAACATTTTCCTTACCCGGCTTATCAACAATGGTCAAATCAAATTGCTGCAATAAAAGTAACCATCTAATGATATGAGCATTTACATCTGGTTTATTCTTCAAATACCTAATTGTAGCATGATCAATGTGTACGAATGTTTGATAGCCAGTGATGTAGTGTCTGAACTTGTTTAGGGAATGGACTACAGCTAGGAGCTCCTTTTCGGTTACAGTGTATTTTAATTCTACCTTGGACAGGTTTTTACTGATAAAGTATATGGCATAAGGCAGCTTCTCCTCAAGCTTCCCTAAGGCTGCTCCTATCTCTTTGTTCGAGGCATCTGTGTGAATGTGGAAAGGTAGGGCCCAGTTTGGGCCTCTCAAGATTGGGGCAATTACCAACTTACTTTTCAAGGCATCTAGAGCCTCTTGACAATTGTCAGTCCATATGAACTCAATATCTTTTCCCAAAAGTCTAAACAATGGAGAGGCTAGCTTACTAAAATCCTTAATGAATCTTCTATAATACCCTGCTAAGCCTAGAAAACTCCGAACATCTCTTACCTTTTGAGGAGGTGGGACCCTTTGAATGATAGCAATCTTGTGTGGATCCACCTATAGTCCTTGCTGAGAAATTGTATGACCTAGCATGGTCCCTTTAGTCATTAGGAATTCACATTTTTCAGGACTGAGGGATAGGTTCATTTCAATACACTTGGTTAAAAATTTTCCCAGGTTAGTCAAAGCTTCCTGGAAGTTAGAACCACAAGGGGTAAAGTCATCCATATAGATTTCCACTTAATCATGCACTAGTTCAGCAAATATGCTCAGTACAACTCTCTGGAAAGTGGCAGGAGCATTGCACAACTGAAAAGGAAGGACCCAGTAGGAAAAAGTACCCCAAGGACAAGTGAAAGTGGTCTTATTTTGGTAATTCGGGCTGATTTGGATCTGGTTGTGCCCTCTAAACCCATCTAGGAAGGAGAAGAACTTCTTCCCTACCAGGCCATCTAACACTTGATCTATGAAAGGCAAAGGGAAATGGTCCTTCTTGGTGGCCTTGTTTAGTTCCTGATAATCTACACGGATTCTCCGCTTCCCATTTTTATTTGGAACTAGCACCAAAGGAGAAACCCATTCAATGTCATAGATGGGATAGATGAATCCTGCATCTAGCAACTTTTGCAATTCTTCTTTGACAATGTCCTTAAGGGATGGATTCATCCTCCTTTGAGGCTGCCTGACTGGCTTACAATCTTCTTTAATGTAAATGTGATGAGCACAAACTGAAGGGTGGGCTCCCTTCATCTCCTTATAGCTTCAAGCAAAAGCATCCAAGTGATTGTTCAATAAGCTACACAGTTCTTTCTCCTGAGAGGTGGATAGGGATGAGTTGATCTTCAAGGTTTTTTCTGGGCTGAATTCCACATTTTTAACTCGGAGAGAAATCAGAACAGCCACACAGAGATCAACTAAAGGATTAGCTTGGGTTTCTTCCACTAGCTCTTCTCATCGCAACACACTAGGGGGTGGATTCTGAATCAAGTTTTCAATAAGATCATCCTCGGTTTGTGGACCCACCATGGTAGCCTCTACTGTACACAATGGTGTCGAATAGACTTCATCCTCATCTTCCTCCTCCAACCAGGGAGGTAAATCATGTTCTAGTAGAGGTTGGGCAGGAGGATAGAGGACTAGCTATTTGGACATATGCCCGTTCTTGATTGTCATGTTCTCAGCTCGACAACTGATGTAGGCATCTGCAGTAGCCAACCAAGGTCTTCCCAAGATGAGAGGATACCCAGTGAGCTTTGCCTTTGGTTGGAGAACCAGGAAATCGGCAGGGTACTCCTAAGAATCAATAGAGACCAGTACATCTTCCACAGTCCCCTCAGGGGTCACGGTGGAGCGGTCTGCTAACTACAGTACTATTGAGGTCTTTATCAGGGAACCTTGAAGGTTGAGTTTGAGCATAGTGTCCCTGGTCATCACATTAATGGCAGCCCCTAGATCAATCAAGGTATGGGGGATTATGGTGCCATTGATGTGGAAATTGACTACAAGGCTCCCAGGGTTTAGATATTTCGCACAAATCACTTGCCACAACATTAGGTCGGACAGTTGTCCTATGACATTGATAGTTGTGGCATCTCTCTTGCGTCTACCTAGGTGCCTGAAGCACTTCTCCTTGATCATGTTGTTGTATATACGCACATCCTTTATGGCTTGGAGAAGTGGTATCTTTACACATAGCTATTTCAATTCTCCCAGAAGTTCAGTTTCTTGTGGGGTCGGTTGTGTGGTTCCAGTTAGTCTCTCAGGAAAGGGTGGAATGAATTTTGGTTCACTTTCCTGTTTTTCTTCCTCATCCTCCTGAGGAGGAGGTTGGCTATCTGGGAGAACCTTCCCAGATTGTAGGTTAATCTCCTAAATCTCCACAACATAGGTTGGGCATGATGTTTCTTCACTATATACCCACTGGGCTTGTCTGTTGTTAGGGTTCGGGTTCGGTTGAGCAGGTATTTGGGGTGGTCTTGGTGGAGTAGGAGGTAATGGTTGTGGTTGAGTAGGTGGTGGAGGAAAAAGAGCGAGAGAAGAGTTATACTGGGGCCTCCACCTCTGATGAGGTGCATTCCACTAAGGTTGTGGCTGAGCATAAGAGTGAAACGAGTGAGCAACTGGTGGAGCCTGGTACTAAGGAGGATATGACCAAGGAGGGGGTGTGGACTAGGAAGGATGAGCAGGGGGATCCCAAGAAGGCATGGAAGTGGCTTGATTGGGGTTGTAATAGTTCTGGAATGTCCCTTGCATTCCATGCTAGTAAGATCTGGGTCCATGTGGCCTATTTTGGTTCATGAAATAGAGTGGTTCAGTGCCTACTTCAGCGCCCTGATATGCAGCTTTGATTTCGGGCAAGGAAGGGCATTGGTTCGTAGGATGGTCTTCTTCACAAACTACACACACCTCTATAGAGTGCAGTGGGCACTCGTTCTTAGGATGCTTTCTAGTGCACCTAGGACAGAATATGGCCAAAGCCCTCTCGACTTCCTCTTGTTTCCTTTTGATATGCAGGGTATCCATCTACATGGAAAGATTCTACCTCACCTCGCTCTTGAAATCTTCCAGCCAATTCTCAAGTTTGTTTCTAAGGGATGAACTAGATGAGAATGTACTGGCTAAAGGTTGAATTCCACTACCTCTCTTTCTAGCTGACCTAGATTAGTTTCTAAACACAATATTTATGTCATCATAAGGTAGTTGATAGATGTCTTCCCCAGCCAGAAAATGGAGGGTGTTACACAGTAATTTGTCACCATTGGTCACCGTCCCTGTTACCCTTGTTTTCGTACATTGGAGGATACATTCCGGGACCTGTGAGTAGTGACATAGCCTAAAAACACTTGCATTATGTTCCCCTGAGTATGTACTTCATGTTCCCTGAAGACACCTTTTGCAAATTATCCCTGAAAAGTGCCCTTTTTCCATTGGCGCAGGTACACAGTGTCTTATCCGCGCCAATCACTGAGATCCTCAAAAAGGGGCGCGCCCATTGGCGCTCTGTCCTAGAACAACACTCGCGCCAACTAAGTTTGGTAATGATTTTTGGCAAACGCGCACCCATATGTTTTTTCCTTTCAGATCATGAAGTCTTTTGAGGGAAAAAAATCCATCTGATAGAGGTCGAGAGTCATCATCTATCCTTGACATCTATCCTCAGTAGCTTTTCGGAGATAATGTCGATCCACAATGGGCGTCCTGGTGCATTGAATCTTCCTCCCTTCTCCATTTATAAAAGTATGTCCTCATGCATTAGACAAGCTAGTTCTGGAGTAATACTAGTTGTGATTATGCTTGTCTGGAATGATAGTAAGAGTCTTGAAGCATAGGGAGGTTATGCTACCGGAATCTTGAGAGAGAGAAGGTCTATTGCAAGGCATACATAGCTACTCACCTAGCCAGAGAATAGGTTCAACGTCAGAACCTTGGTTGTATCTTTCTCTGCCTATTATTCATTAATAAACGACTGCTATTATGGTTCCAATCTCATTGCCTATTATGATGTTTGATTTATTTCCTTTCTAACTGAAATATAGTTGTACTTTGGTGGATTTTATGCTTGTAGTTGTCTCGGTCTTTGCATGTGTAGGTGTCCGTTCGTGAGGATCGCTAGGATTGTGACCTGCTGAAGCAAGGGAGCCGGAGGGTCAACTCTACTTCAACATTTGCGTTGGATTCCAGTTTGGTCCTCGTAATCCACCTTTTAGTATACACCTAGGAACTTGCATAGCAGCGTGAATTGATTGTTGCTAGACCCATTTTGGGCTAGTGGGATCGCCTCTGTCCGCAGAGGGGATTTACCTGTTTAACAGGCAATTTCAAGGAATGATTGCGCCTGTTGATGCTTCCCTCTACCAACCTCTCTTATTAACTAGGCAAGCCCCGATTTAAAGGGGATATTGTCCGAAAATACATTATAAAAGGGATCAATGAAAGAGAATGGGGAGGAGGCAATTTTTAATGGTGGAAACACGTTGTTTTGCAGAGGTTGAGAGCATATAATGAGTTATTTTGAACAGTTACACAATTCTAGTCCCTTCTACAGTTGTGGGAAGCTTTGGTGTTGCACACCACTCCATCTCAAGCATTCATTTCATAGCTGTTAGGAAGATTGGAGGTATAAGCCTCTTCATGGACAGATTGATGAATGTAGTTCTATTTATTCATGCCATTTAATAAGAAAGGCCTCCCCATTGTTGAGCTGGGCCTGAAGACGTAGTCCGAATTGGACGAACTCTATTATCAAGCCTTGGTGTTCTTTTTGTGCCTTTTTATGTGTCTTCTTCTTCTTTTCATATGTGCACATTTATGTGTTAAGCTGCAAGTTTATATGCAATTATTTTCGGTACATCTATAAGCATTGAGTCTATAACCAGAGAAGGGATTAATAAAGAAAGGTTTTGTTACCAATTATGTGCATCTGTTCTGAGTTATTACATGTTTGATATCATTTGCAATTATATTGTTTATTTACTATATGCGCTTGTATGAATTGTGAATATTGTTAAGTATAACTGAAGGCATACAAATAAGCTAAGTTAATCAACTAATATTGGATGATTAGTAAGGACTTGGGTAATAACATTGTTCGACCCCCAAGTAGGGTTGCACGAAGGCAGTATCTCAGGTTGCGAGGTATAGGGAAGTGCACATAGCGACGTGCACGCAGGGTCAAACCACGGACGACTTGAACTCCTCAGAAATCCCTAGGGTGCGGAAACCTGGTTCTAGCACCCTCCCTTATTACTTCGGGTGAGACCTCAGTCCATGCTCTGCAGACTGTTCCCAAAAGGGCTAGTAATACCAGGATTTGTTTGGCTAAATCACCCCTAAACTTGGGTCAAGCCCCAACAAGCCAACAAATGGTTCCGTTACTGGAACCGGGATCTGCATAAGGGATGTCTGATGTCATTTCACAGGAATCCAACAAAGAAAGAAATTGAAGGGTGGTTGGATAGAAAGATTCACGAGTTCGCCACACAGGAAAACAAGAATCCACGGGTATCAAAGGAATAGTGGTTAGAGTGCTACTTATATATGGAAATCCACAAATTTTCTTTGCATCCTTCCCCTCTAAGTTGTATGAATGGATCACGAGGTTAGCAGACAGTGAGGGAAGGTGTAGGCTCAACAAACCAATTGTGTGGACTCCAAAATTGGTGTGCAAACTAGAAGCATTAGAATATAAGAATGTGTGAGCTATGGACCATTGACTCTATTGAATTATAGGAGGGTTTATCACCGAGTTTGCGATAGACACGACAGTCAGCTACAGCAAGGCAGAACGACGCTTCCTCAAAGGACCGTGAGGTAAGTACATTAAATCTTTGAACACTTGGATTAAAATGTTGTTGTGTGAAAAGCGGGTTATGACAATAAATTGATGTTTGGGGCTATGCAAAGTGGGAGGATCTATAGAAACGAAGGTAGCATAGAGATAGAAAATAACCCCTTGATTTCGCCTTGGCAGGAAAGTGAGGAAGAACTCGTGAAAGTTTCTCTGAGAAGCACGATCAGTCTGATAAGGCAGCAAATTCCGCGCATACCACCACCACCGGTTTCACCATCGTCACCTCCATCTCTGCCCACACCACCTCCTCCACCACCACAGTTCAATATAGTGAGTGCAATAAAATTGTCGGTGTTCAGAGGAGTAGGGAATGAGGATTTAGACCAATTTTGGTTCATTGTAAAAGTTGTATAAGAAGCACAAGGAGTCATGGACAATATAAAGAAGGCAATGCTGGTAAGCACGTTGCAGGATCACACACTAACATGGTACATTAAGCATTCTAATGACCATCCAAACGCGAGGATCGCAGATATCTAGGCTACATTGAACAAGGAATTTAGCAGGCCAAAATCAGAGACACAATCGATTATCAGGTTTAAGGAAATCACAATGCTTCCAGGCGAGACCCCATGGGATCTAGATCAGAGATTGAAGAGTATGATTCACAAAGACAACATGACCTTGACGGATGGGCAGCACTGCATATGGTATGTAGCATCACTAACACCACATTTAAGGACAGTGTTGTCGCAACAGAAGTTATCCACCCAGGCCGAAGCTTTGGATATTACAATGAGACTGCATGAGACCCCAGTATAAGATCCTAGCCTAGGAGTCCAACAAATCCATGCGCCACTGTAAAATTTGTGTCTGGAAATGCAAAGTTTGAAATAGGAAAGGAAAACTCACCCTGAAGCGCACGAGGAGGTATGGTGCATAAAATGCAAAGGCCATAGGAATGACAAGGACCATTGTCCAGTCTTCGCGAACTACTTGGCAGGAGGAGGGTTGAAGCCATTAAGACCAAATGCACATGAAGGACCTTATGGTGCGAGATTTGTTAGATAGGAGGAAAACATGCTACGGATAATTTTCATCTATTACAGAAGTATACACAGACGTCCCAACAATTATTTTGTAATTTATGTAGGTTGATAGGCCATGATGAGCACACCTACAGAAGCTATGAACTAATGATGGATCAGACCCCTACCTACAGAGTGCAAACCGAAACACCAATCCTCGATCCAAATGCAGGGATGGCGCGCACTGGATTTCAGGCGCGCGGACGACATCGAGGTGGAATGGGACCAGGAAGGGGTCGCGGACAGCTGATTTGTTACAATTGTGGAGGGCTGGGCATTATGCCCGCGATTGTACAAATCCAACGAGAGCATCATGTTTATATTGTACTTATTTTGATCACGAGACGAAGCACTTCCCTACACTGATAGCGAGGTTGTGTGATAAAGGGATACTCCAGCCTCCCGGGACTCAGAATTTGCAAATGATGAGGTCTGAGCCATGCAAAGAGGACCCAAATGTGAACATCGTGCTCTGAAGCGGTATCACAATAGGAAATGACAAAGGTAAGTAGCCTGAAGAAAGTGTGTGGGTTCGCAAGGCCCCTACAAAGGAACCTGAATTTGATTTGGAGCACGCGAAGAAGACATTCATGGAAGCTAAGAAGAGCTTCATGGAGGCCTCCACTTCAGGTAGTAAGGATCATCTAGGATTGGAGATGGATCCTTCAATGCTCACTACCTTTCTGGAGACATGTATGAAGTTGTTGTGCTACAGCAAGGCTATAAAAGGACTGCAGGAACTTATCACTAGGTGTGTTGGGTTAGGAGAACCACGTGTAGTCTAGAAGCTTGGGAAACATACATCACAAACAAGAAGGGAAATGAGATTGACTACACAAATCGGAGATTATGAAATGGATCAAGTGATTCTAGATTTAGGATCAGACTGCCAAAGCAGACATGGGAGTGCATGGGTAGTCCCGTGTTGCAATGGTCCCCTATTCAATTATGAATGGTGAACTAGCAGAAGATCCTACCGATGGGAAGATTGCAGGGGATAATGGTAGACATCAAAGGTGCAAGCGCGCTTTCAGATTTCTAAGTGATAGAGATTGTTGATGATAGCAATCCCTATCCCACGTTATTGGGAATAGATTGGGTCACTAATATGAACAGAATGATAAATCTAAAGATGCGCAAAATGATCTTTGAGAAAAAATCACTGCGCGTAATGGTACCTTTAGACCCTGCACAAGGATTGCACTACACAGAGCCAGTGCGCGACACTGAGAGTGATGACGAGCTAGACTGTATCTATAAGATAATCGCTTGGGAATAGGACTGGGTAAATCCTACAACCGATGGCAGGATTTTGTGGGAGCGTGAAAGTTCCTGCACATCAGATTTGGATGAGGAAATAAAATGATGGAAAAACCGGTTACACAAGGTAACCACGCTCAATTGCAACATGATGGTAAGATCACTACACTGCGTGGCAACAAAGGTAAGGGATCTACATATGTATGACGGGTTGACAGCAGTGCATGAATTCTTGAAAAAATTTGAAAGCGCAGTGCCAGAAAAGCAGCAGTTCGATGCTCTGAAATGGACACTACACACTCCGCCTGCAAGGTGGTGGGGTACGCATCAGAGAAGTATTGAGAGCTGGCACGAATGCAGAAGGGTGATGCTTATAAGGTTTGGAAAGCCTTAGCTACAGATGGAAGCCACGTATAAAGGAAAAGCAGCCTACGTGCCTACCTCTCCATATGGGTACAGGCGTATGGTATGCAACCTGCACGAACACACACCATCCTCATGATAGGAAACAGGAACAACAAGCATGGGTAGGCAAGCCAAGGGCATGAACGACAAAGTATGATAAGGCCAAGCACACCAAAGATTATATGCAGTGAAGCATTTGACAAGGTGTGCGAAGTGCTAAACAAGGTCCACCACGTGAGACGCACTGACTGGGACCTGCGCATACTAGCAGTTGTATGGGTTTATAGGACCATGTGCAAAACTCTGACCGCACATAGACCCTGCAGAGCATGCGAAGCCGATTTCACGCATAATAACACCTGTAGATATGACGATCCGCATAGACCGGAACATAGAAATCACATAACTACGAGCAACAAAACATATGAGACTTGAGGAAGAAATCTAACGGGGAAACTTTAGACTTCACGAACTTGAAAAATATCGGGTACGGCTAAGGGAGAAAAGCGCTTTAATGGATGCAGAGGTTAAGAACCTAGAAAACAAAATAAAGGAAGCATTTCTCGAAAAACCAGGAGTAGTAAGGAAAGGTTCGTATGATCGTACTAATAAGTTGGAGGACTATCATCATGAACTGGTTAGTCTGCTGCCGTGGCCCTGACCGCATATCACTAAACGAAGTGACCGGGCTAACACGTTGCAAGTACTAAAGTGCGCAATGCTGATCACCACAATGGAAGATGAGAATCCTCCGCAAACCATGGTGGGGGATGGGATGGAGCCTCGCACGCATGGTGCGACCACCTGACTAGCCGTAGGAAGAACAGTCTTAGTGCTCCAGGCAGCTAAAAGGGAATGCAGGACTATTAAATATTCTGCTTGGGAGCTACGCGATATTGGAGATGTGCGCAGAATCAGAATGTCGCAGGGTCTGTGATAGCGCACAGAGGGCTGCACTGCCATGCGAGTTGGCTAGGAAGTGACCGTTGAGGTCACTATTCACGATGGGATGTGCGATTTGAGGCCAAATGGAGCGGGTGGCGGCATTTAAGACGCAAGTTATGGGCAAGATTTGGGAACATTTGTCACCAAGAAAGCATTAACGGCTCGAAATTGGGGGAACAGTCGAATTCAAATTCGTAAGGCACTATAAAACACAAAGGGTTGGCCAGCGAACAACACTTGGTCATTTGAGAATTAAGTGATTGAGTAGAGCACTAAGCATTGAGATCCGAGCAATATTTGAGCCCATAAGTTCATGAGAGACAACATACAGCCTAGATATGATGACGGCCACTAAGGATGGTTTGGGAATTGAAGAGGTAACCATTGGCGAGACCACACAGACCCAAATGGTGGAGGATGCTCCAGAAGGCGCCGGGGTGGTGACAAAAATCCCCAAATTACCGCGAACGCCGAGGCCCAAGAAGGATAAACAAGCAATGGGTCCAGTACGCGTGTCCCCAAGGAATCTGTGGCACAACAAACTAACCATGGCTGAGAAGGGGAAAGTAGTCACAATAGAAAGGGATGAGGAAGAAGAAGACTTGCAGGCCCTGATCGTCATAGAAGAAGAAGACGAAGACATGGAGGAGGATATCCAGCCATTACACACTGCAGCAAAACTGCCCACATTTTTCCCTCTACGAAAGGGGAAAACCAAAGTGCCAAAGGATATGGACGAAACGAAGAGTTCACTCCAAACCCCACTCCTCCTAGATGGCATTTTATTTGAGGGCACGCACCTAGGCTGCGTGCCAACCATGAAGTTCGAAGACTGCGACCTCGCTAACCGTGAGAAGTTCCCTCATCTGGAGACTACGACTCTGATGAAGCAGAATATTTAGGGGATGGTGATAACGTTAGAGCCACATAAATGGTTGTGCGGTGTGGAAAAGGTCGGGTTGCTGCACTTATTATGGATACCACATTTCCACCGTGCGCCCATCACCATTTTCGTCATCAAGCAATTGCTCTGCCTGGTGCATGATGGGTATCTATGGATGGAGGAGCCTATTCCCATCACGGTAGACCTCATTCACCGTATCTCTCGGCTCCCTTGTAAAGGAAAGGACCCCGCGACTATAGCTGAAAAAGGTAGCAATTTGTCTCTTGCAGAAGCCATGAAGGCGAAATATAAGCTGGAGAAGAAGAAGAGGGGTTGCGCCATCTCCAACATCATGGACAAAGGGGTGCACATAGCGACCCAACTCCTAGCCGACAAAATTATGAGAAAGTGTCGCACCGATGAGGTACCGGTGCTAGTGGTCGCGCTGGCCAACCAATGCGTAGAGGGGGTCTAGTTCAACTGGTATGAATTCCTCTGTGAGAAGTTCTTGAAAAACTGTCGTGAAGCCCAGGAGTAGGGTAAAACCTTCCACTATGCGTGGTTGCTATTATCCATATTGTTAGTAGTGGGAGAAATGTCGAAGGACAATCAATTCCCCAACATTGATAGAGAGTTACCAGAGGCCGTGAAGTACACTTTGCTCTGGGCCACCAAGGACACGAAATGGATTCGCGACACCAAAATTTTCTAGGTGCTCATGGAAGTGAGAATCTAGATGTGGATCAATCGGAGGCTACACCTGTCACCTATAGTGTACAATAGTCTACAGAGCTTTGCAGACTTCAAAGCTGATATGCAAAACATTTATATCAAAGCACAAAAGGATCCGGCTAAGCAGTGGATGAAGCTACCATTTGTAACCACTGACGACGTGATTTTTACTGTCTTGGAGACATGGCCTCCCAAATGGCACACCCCGAATCTAGCAAAACTAGAGAAGGAAGCAGCACAGACAAAAAAGGACGATGCCAAGCTGCATGTCACTCAATTGGTAGAGAAAAGGTGAAACAAAAAAGCAGCAGCTGAGGTTATGGCAACGCGAGAAGCGACACAGAAAGCCATGGAGCAGAAAAAGGCTACAGAAGTAGCAGTAGCAGCGTAAACAGCAGAGGTAGAAACAACACAAGTAGACGAGGGCCAGGCAACATCCTCAAGTCAGGAGGCAAAGGAAATAGAAATAGCAGAAAAGAGTGTAGACCCAAGGGTAGCGTCCACACAGTTAAAACTCCCACGCATCATAGAGACATCGGACCCAAGGAAGATGGTCAAGGCCTCGAAGTTGGCCATTGACCCGATCACCTTAATCAAAGGTGATCTCCATGACATCAGCGAGACAGTCCGCGATGTCATAGGTGAAGCGCTTCAGGAGTTCATGCAGGAGCATCAGACTGTGTTAGGAGCCCTTAGGGCACAATTGTAGGAGTTACAGGTGTGGCCCCCTCAGGAAGGTACCCTGTCAACACATGTCGCAACAGGGACTTCAGCAGCAGAAAAAATGTTGCGCGCAAGGATGACAAATACAATAACATTGCTATAGGGAGCTCTAGTGTCATCCAATGCGATGGATCGGTTGTCGATTAGCATGATGAAAGGCCTTAGCCTTAATTTGGTTGCCCTTCCCCGGGAAACGATGTATTAGTTACAGGATGGGATAATGGCAGAGTTACGGGCCAAGGAGAGCTGCGTGATCCAAGTTCTTAGTGAGAAGAAAATAAACATAGAACAGCTCAGCTTGCAGCATGAAAAATTGGTGTCGCAGAATCAACAGTTGGTGCATATGGTAGATGACACTTGCCGACGCATCCTGGAGCTGGTCATCATAGCAGATCTACTGGTAGAAGTGTAGATCCACAGTTTGGAAACTGGAGTCTGCGAGGCTGGAGAAGGGACAACAAAGGCTTAGCTAGAGCTGAATCTTCAAATTGTCGAGTTGTGGTTGAAGGCACCGCCTTCCACTCCCCTAGAAGTTCGAGAACAATGCACTAGCACTATCACAGCAGGATTGCAAGAAATGGGAGGTGTAGTGTGTGACTGTACCAACATGTTGAAACAGGCACTTGAGGTCCTCACGACTTTGCAGGAGGACCCCAACATCCAGCAGCTAGAGGTAGAGGCGCGTGAACTCCAGCAACAGTACAACAGTATCAGAGGAACTGCGCAAATAGTAGTCCTCACTCAATGGCTTGTGAGGATGCAGCAAGCCAAGGCATTAAAGGAGCAGGTAGATACAACGTGCCATAAGGAAGAAATTCTCAAAGCACGCTTTCAGCCATGGATTGACGAGGCCTTCACAATCACGACGAATATTGAAGTGAAGCTCGTGCACATTCAGGGGATGCATGTGCAGATGCAGGGAAGCACACTAGACATGGAGGTTTTATAAGAACGGATGTAGCAGGTTCAACAAGCAGCAGCTCAGTGCGCTGCAAACATCAGGACCATTCGAGACCAATTGGAGGGACTTCACGCCAAGATTGTCGCACCGACAGAGTGACTCGAGGGCAAGTCACAATGTTTGTGTTGGGGGCCTATTGGGCATGGAATCCCCCCACAACATATTTTGGGGCTCAAAGCCCAAGATTTGAGAGATATTATTGTAAAGCTCCACGAATTGTGAGCATGAAATATACGTTAGAGTCATAGGGTTGTCTGCCCTAAGTTTGAATGTGATGTCGGCCTACCCATAGTCCGCGAACCATGGGATTATATAAATAGAGCGAGGCTCTAAGTTGCAAAGAGAAGATGATCAAATCTAAAGGATAGAATGAGATAGCGAAGCATAGAAGGAGAATCTAAGTGTGTCTTGGGTCGTAGTAGTAGGAGGAGGCTCTGCAGTTGAGTGCGCAAAGGCCTGGTAGAGTCCGCAACTGAGTGCACTGACCCCTGTAGCTGAGTGTGCAGGGTAGATTTGAGCCTATAATGAGAGAAGAGATTAATAAAGAAAGGTTTTGTTACCAATTCTGTGCATTTGTTTAGAGTTATTACATGTTTGATATCATTTGCAATTATATTGTTTATTTAGCGCACGCACTTGTATGAATTGTGAATATTGTTAAGTATAATTGAATGCATACAAATTAGCTAAGTTAATCAACTAATATTGGATGATTAGTAAGGACTAGGGTAATAACATTGTTCGGCCCTGAGTAGGGCTGCGTGAAGGCATTATCTCAGGCTGTGAGGTACAGGGAAGTGCGCGTAGCGACGTGTGCGCAGGGTTGAATGGCATACCACTTGAACTCTTCAGACATCCCCAAGGTGTGGAAACCTGGTTCTATCACCCTCCCTTACTACTTTGGGTGAGACCTCAATCTACACTCCACAGACTGTTGTCGAAAGGGCTAGTAGTACTAGGATTTGTTTGGCTAAATCACCTCTGAACTTGGGTCAGGCCCCAACAAGCCAACAATTTGAAGGAATGTCTGTCATGGATAGGCCTTGTTAGGTCATATCCTTTTTAAGTTTTACATTAGAGGCCTTTTCATCTTGTTATTTAGCATTTATCGAAGTTTCATGAAGTTCTGGGTAGAGGCCTGAGTCCGGACCTTGAAAAAAGTGGCTCAGAATCTGGGGTCAATGTTGGCTCAGTTGGGCTTGACCCAGGTTAAGCTTGTACTTCACACCACCAAAACCCTCAGACACCGACCCTTTTGGAAATGACCCGCAAGCAAATCTAAGTCTCATCTGAGGTGGCGATGGGTAGTTTCAGAACTAGGTTTCTGTAACCTTGAGGGACTATGCAGAGTGGCTCTTAACATCACTTTTTTGTATTTTAATCGTCCTTCTAACATTCACAACATTATTGCACAGTGTATTCTAATTACAAACTTTGTCACATTCAATTTAATATAAACATGTTACAGAACACTAACAATTGTGCTAACATACCAATTACTTGCAATTACTTCGCATAAACAAATAGAACACAAATAACATATACATGTACAAAAGACTTCACCAAAGCTTCTTCTTCTTTATTAAGATATATCTTTCAGTACATACAACTTCTCGAGTTGCGCACCCAGTTGCAGGTGATCTGCGCACTCAATTGTAGACTCTTCAAAGGCCTCCGTGCACTCAATTGCAGAGCCTATCCTCAGACACAAAAAAAATAACAAAAGACTCAATCACTTGTGCTCTCTCTATGTTGTCATCTAATGAATGATATTCAATAAAGCATTACACGTCCTTAAATGCATTATATCGCTACAATAACCATGGTCCATATACGACGGACTCAAAAAAAAAAATGAATTAAAACCCCAATACCTGTTACAAAATGAGGGGCTTTGACCCACCCCGAAGCCCCTAGACACTTGTGCAGTAAATAGAACTTCACGGACTACGTGCACTCCACTCCTCAAAACACGGAGTCTTTCACCAAAACGAGACCAAGTTGGGTCGCGCCCAACAAGCCCACAACACTCACATGTGACTCGTTCCGAGTCACTTAGTTGTGGTGCCCTTAATATTTGTTGTGGTGCCACTGTAGATGACATTATATTGATGGACTATTTCTGCTACCTGCTTTTGCTCTCGGCGCACTTCTTCCAGCAATGCCTCTGTGGTTAGTCTGACAGTCTTCTGCAACATTTCCTTCTCTCTCTGTCATAGCTCCTTGAGCCTTTCATCTACTGCTTGCGAAAGATGGAGGTCATCATCCTGCCATGACTGAGTCCTCTCTATCAACATCTGCTCTTTCCTCTAAATATCTTCAATCTGTTTCTAAAGGTTCTTCCATTCAATGATGTTGGCAAGCCTCTGTGACATTGGTAGGGTCTTCACAGCTGTCAATATCTCTTCCCACTGCTTTTGCTTCGCCTGTAGATCCTCTTTGATCACTGTAACTTTCCACAATTTGCCACTATGTCGGAGATGCCTTTCATTGTAGATTTTATATCCCTCTCCCTTTGCTCATGTACTTCTGCTGGTGTGATTAGCTGCAGCCTTATTTGAGCTCAAAAATATTCACTTCATATTCAAACCTTAATTTTGTGAGCTTGCTCTTTGACTCCTTAATCGCGAGGTGTTAGGTTATGGTATGTTCTATGCTTATAATAGTTTACTTATTTTTATTATTATATTCCATAGATTAGCAACATGTACATAAAGTAAAGTGCAGATAGAACGTTAAATGATCGACATAAAACAAGCCAAGGCAAGAGACACAAGATGTGGCGGCTAGCCAGGGACAAACCCCACAATGTGTGGGAAAACCCTTTGATCAAATCTTCTTTTATATTCAATAATTCAGCAGAGAGAAATAGTACAATAAATCTGATTTATATCAGCAGTAGCAAACCCTAGATCAGCAGCATCAGCATTAGTGGCTTCATCATCAAAACTAGGGCAGTCGATATCTCACAAACTGACCGTCAGATTGGCTTGATTCCACCACCAAACATTGCAGCCTTTAGAGGAGGCTCAGATGAACCTACAGAGCATTTCAAATTAGGATATCTCCTAGTCCACGCGGGTCAAAGTTCACTTCTATAGTTGTAGCTTCAGTTTCAGCAGCTTCCTTCAAACTAGGGTAGTCGATATCTCGCAAACCATTCGTCGGATCGACTTGATTCCACCACCAAAAGTTGCAGCCTTTAGAGGAGGTTTAGATGAACCTACAGTGTAGTTCAGATGAGGAGATATTTTGGTCCACGTATGTCAAGCTTCACTTATGTAGTTGCAGCTTCAGTTTCAGCAGCTTCCTTCAAACTAGGGTAGTCGATATCTCGCAAACCGTCCGTCGGATCGACTTGATTCCACCACCAAAAGTTGCAGCCTTCAGAGGAGGTTCAGATGAACCTATAGTGCAATTCAAATGAGGATATCTTCTGGTCCACGTAGGTCAAAGTTTGGATCTGAAGTTGCAGTTTCAGTTTCAGTAGCTTCTAGCTTCACATGTGTGAGAGAGAGACCCTTTTCTACGCAGTAGAGAAGAGACTCTTTTCTGTGCAGTAGAGAGAGAGAGAGAGATGTGATGAGATGAGTGAGTGCAAATGAGGAAAATTCCTCTTATATTTATACATAACTGATGATGTTTGAATAGATGCAACTGTTGGGCTTCTGAGCCTACATGAATTGTAGGTCAGCTTGATAATAATTCCATAATCAAAATAAGTTCATATCTCCATAAATACTTATCGGAATCGGATGATCTTTATATAAATCCTAAACCTCTCGATGAGAGGAATCTAATGAACATATTATCAGCCATGAATAATATGACCCACATGAATTTTGGCCCTAGTTTCTAATTTTAACACTCCCTCTCAACTTGGGATAATTTCATCTACAATCTGTCTGTCGGTCGCTACTATTCATCCATCGAATGCACTGCCCTATATAGCCTAACCCTTACCTTGTTCTGATCTATTTTTCCTATTTTTCTTTGTCTTGTTCTACCATGTACTGATCTGTACGACTCTACTCTGTTATGCTCTGCTCTACTTTGTTTTTTTCTGCTCTGGTTTTGTCTGAATTATGAAGAAGAAGAAATGATCAAGGATGTATCATACTAACTCAAAGTCAGTCTCAGAGTATGTACCACTGGTCCTAGACTAGTCTCAACCAACCTGAAGTCAGTGTCATAGTGAGTACAACTCCTACCACTAGTCCCAGACTAGTAACGTCCTCCACTGACTCAAAGTCAGTCTCAGAGTGCGTACCACTAGTCCCAGACCAGTAACAACTGACCTGAAGTCAGTGTCATAGAATGTACCACTCCTACCATTGGTCCGAGACCAGTATCATTGATCCCAGATCAATGGAGGTCATCCTAGTGTAGGGAGTACGGTAGATACAATGATGCATCCATTGGTACTACTATGGTCCCTAACTTCATTTCCCTGCTCATTGATCAAATGAGAGGTACTTCCCATGAGCCCCAGACTACATGGGTAGGATGTCTCGACAGGAGAACTTAATCAATCCTTTCCTCACAGGAGAACACATGAATCCTTCTACAATCGCCATGGAGAACACATCAATCCAGGCCTCACGGGAGAACACATCAATACAGGCCTCACAGGATAACACATTAATCCTCCTACAACCGCCATGGAGAACACATCAATCCAGGCCTCACAGGAGAACTAATCATCCTGCTACACAGGATAGCAAATCATCTTGTTCCACATGAGAGCGAATCATCTTTTCCAACAAGAGAGTGAATCATCTTGTTCCAGTGCACACCACCAAGGGAGGGTGAGTCACCTTGTGGTCGTATGTTGCTCCAATAAGAATTGCAAGCCCTCAGAGCTCCCAGAGCTCAATGTATGCAACAAGCAGGACCCTTGTACAAGGGTTTCTTGACGACTCTAAGTCGTTTGGGAAAATCACACATTAGATCTTTCCTCGGGGCTTTAACAAGGTGTATCAACCTGTACAACATCTTAATGCGATGGAGCCTCCTTGCTCATCGACTTACCATATCCCAGATGATGTCTATCTGCTAGAGCAATCGAAAAATACGGGATTCCTCAATAATCAAAACCCAACTATGGTTTTTACAAAGAATCACAATGGTATGTGTTCAAATAGATCACTGAAGAGCTTCCCCAACCAAGCAACTTTATACGAGATCATACTCATAGATATGTATCCAGTCCCAGCGGTGCTTATGGAAACCGACTTCTGCTTCATGCTCATCCATTATATTGAAGAAAAATCTAAAGAGAAACGGCACTAAAAAGTGCTCCAGTGATCCTCCACACTACCTGCCTAATCAACATTTGAATAACCATGCAGTTTCATATTTCCGGTAGTGTATCTCAATCCATGAGATATTGCATCCTGAAGAAATCTCAGAAGATTCTTGGCACCAATCTAGTGAGGCTCAACCAAATATGAGCTCACAATGCTAACTGCAAAACATATGTTCAGATGGAGGTTCACCAAGAACATCAACCCGAATGAGTTTTTGAAACTCAGAGGCATTTCCCAAATCTGGTCCGACATCACTACCATATAACTTCTTAAAGTTAAGATCCTCGAGGTAGTCACAGGCTTACAATCCATCATACCAAATTTTTTCAGAATCTTCACCACATATTTTCCTTGAGATAGGAAAATTCCCCTTGGCTTCTGCCACACTTCAAGTCCTTGGTTCTTCATTTCAAATTCAGAAGCCAACTCCCTCTTACATTTGTGAATGAGAGGGTATGCACTTGTTAGAAAGAGGTCATCCACATACAACACCAGTATGAGAGGCCTGGCATTTTCAACCTTAAAGTAAAGGTTAGGATCGGCTTCCTTTCTAGAATCCCAGCTTCATTAAGTAGCTATCAATCATCTCATACCATGCTTGGTGTCATGCCCCTACATTGGCGGTACTCTTCCAACCGCACTATAGCGAGGTGAGGCACTACCAACCGTTTTTTTTCACCAATACTTACGATTGTAGACTACGGCTAACATTCCATACTTAGTTTATTTTTTCATTACCAAGTAATATTATTATCCTTTATACATTGAAAGCCCATAACATTCACATAAAAAACATTATACAATAGAAATGCACAACAGTATAAAGGGAGGGGAAACTCCCTACAATATGAGTTTGCCTGAATCAATATATATAATCTTCTTTTATAAGTACAAGTTAAATCTTGGGAAACCCCAAATTTACACTTAGCCAAATTTCCAACTTCGGCAAACTCGGTTTCCCAGCTCGTTGGCACCTCTGCACGGTCGCCGCACAACTCACCAACCCTTCATTCACCTCATCACACGATCATGTTGTTAGCCCAACTTGGGCGTGCCTCGTCGTAACCAAGTCGCCACACACAGGTGCCTCCGCACAAGTCACACCTCCATTCACAACCCCAAGACTTCATAGTTTTCACCATTTCGTCGTGCACGGCGTGCCCTACCCAAGTCACCCGTCCATATGATTCTTCATTTCAACATGCACGGCGCGCCCTCGCCCGTCCACACGTCCACCCATTCACCCAAACTCGTTCATCCGAACAACTTCACTCGAGTCACCACATGACTTCACCCGAGTCGCCCGACGCCCTCACCTGGTTCACTTGAACAACTTCACCCGAGTTGCCCAACGACCTCGCCCGGCTCACTCGAACGACCTCGCCCGGGTCGCCCAACAACCTCTCCTGGTTCACTCGAATGACCTCACCTGAGTTCGCCCTTGCCCGAGTTTTCTACACGAGTTTCCTGCACGAGTTTTTTGCCTGATTTTTTCACCCAACTTTTCCACCCGACTTTTCTGAACGAGTTTTCCACCCGAGTTCCGCCCGTCGTGCAGGCTCATCCACGCACCGCAGAACTCCTTGTTCGAACTCGTGTTGATCGAATCATGGTCCTTTTCCTCCAAACACCCTCCAATATATACAGGTGGGTGGTGGGTTATTTCACCCGACCGACCCACGCCCAACACCCAAGCCGACTTGTTCACAATGTGTTGTCTCACCCAGGAGGAGGGTCGGCTCGCCCAACTCATGGGACCGCCCCCTCAACTTGCCTAATACCTTATAAACTCGTCCAAGGTTCATTTTGTTTCACATTTGGCACGTCCTTCGCATGGTAGAGTCGCCCTGCCCATCGCACGAACCGCAGGTCCTTACACTTGGGGTGCTTACTTCAGCCCATAAAGAGCCTTCTTCATCCTGCATACATGAGATTTTCAATCATAAATCTCAAATCCTTCAGGTTGCTCCACATAGACCTCTTCTTTGATCGAACCGTGCAAGAACGCGGCCTTGACATCCATCTGATGTAGGTTCCATTCTTGTGAAGCCACAGGGGCTATGTTGGAGAGGTAAATCCCCTCTACGGATAGAGGCGATCCCTACTAGCCCAAAGGGGGTCTAGCAACAATCAAACAATGCTACACTGCAGGTTCCTAGTTGTAATTAACAAGTGGGTAAAAGAAACCTACTTGGATTCCAACGCTATGTTTGTCGAAGAGATGGCCCTCTCGCTCCTTCGCTCCAGCCAATCACAGTCCTCCACTATCCCGCGGACGGACACCTGCACAAGCAAAGAGAGAGCAAACACAAGCGTAAAATCTACTAAAAACAACTATGTATCAGTCAGGAAGGATACAATTTACATTAATCATTCATAGGACAAATGGAAATGGAACCATAAGAGTAGTCATCTATCTTTATTAAACAGAAAAATAGAGTAAGGTACAACCGGAGTCCTGACGCTGAGTCCTTCTCTAGAGGGTCCAGCCAGCATGTCTTCCAAGCATTCACCTTTGAAGCAAATCTCCCAAGTCAAAGAGGTCTCTCTCTCACATACAAGGCAACAAGCTCATGACCTTCCTCAAGCTCAAAGCAATCCTCACACAACACACCAAATGCCTACAAAGAGCAGCACTAATGCACTAAGAATTCCTCAATCAAAGTCTATATGTTCCAAACTAGCTGCTCATGGGCAATGGAGGAGGCTTATAAAGGAGAAGGAGTCTCCATGGGTAAAGGATGAGCTTTCCCCCAAGATAAGTGGATGGTCAGTCGAACAGACGTGCCAGAGAAAGGATGGCGACCTCAAAAATGCTAACAACCAAGTCTGGAGGGATCTGGAAGGCTGGTTGTTAGAACAACTTTGCCCAAACAGGATCAGCGCGGGTGAGACACTGAGCTGGCGCGCTGACATCGCAGATCAGCTATAGAGGAAGTCTGGTCAGCGCTCAATAGGGCAAACGGAGGGTGCACTGTCCGTAAAATGGTACCAGCGCGGATAACACGTGTGCTTCCGCGCTGGCAGCGCAGCAGTAACACTAACCTCCGCCTGTCAGCGCGGTTATTTAATTAACAGAC
>APFE031502802.1:30549-76454 GCA_000404065.3 Pinus taeda | reverse complement strand
AAACTTTATGTTAAACTCTCTAAATGTGAATTTGGCAAAACCTCTCTAAATTATTTGGGTCATATAGTAGGGGGAGGTGAATTGAAAATAGACCCCTCTAAAGTGGCAGTCATCATGAACTGGCCTAAACCCAAGTCTGCTACAGAAGTGAGAAGCTTCTTAGGAGCAGCACAGCATTGAAGGAAGTTTATTTTAAACTTTTCCTCAATTGCAGCTACCTTACTTGCTTTGACAGGATTGAACAAGGTGTTTTAGTGGGGAGGCAAACAACAGAAAACCTTCGACACCTTGAAAGAAAGGATTAGTACAACACCTGTACTAGCACTACCAGATCTATAAATATCATTTGAGATCCAAACTGATGCTAGTGACTATGCCATGGGAGCGGTGTTGACACAACACGGTAAACCCATATGTTAACATTCTGAGACTTTTAATCCTGCGGTAGTTAAATATCCTACCTATGATAAATAATTGTATGCATTAGTTCAGAGTGTGAAAAAGTAGAAACATTACTTAATGGGCAAAGAAACAGTAATACATACTGATCATCAGCCACTTCAATACCTACACTCCCAAACTAAATTGCAGCAATCAAGACATTACAGATGGATGGGGTTTCTACAACAGCTTCATTTAGTCATCAGATATAAAAATGGCATACATAACAAGGTTGCAGACATGTTATCTAGACCCATTATAAATGCATCTACCATACTTAAGCATAAGTTTGTGCTGCATGAAATCTACATAGAACAGTATTCAGGATATGGACTTTAAAGATGTATATGCAACTTTGAGTCAAGGCAAAAGAGTAGAAGAATTGGACTATCATGTGAAGGACCGACTCTTATATCATCGTGGGAAACTCTGCATTCCAAAAACTGAGAGAGCAAAGATAATTAGGGAAGCACACACTTCTCTGATATCAGGTCACTTTGGGGTAAGTAAGACAGTTGCACAGCTGCAAAGGTTCTACTATTGGCCAAAAATGAGTGAGATAGTTTCTAGATATGTAAAGGGGTGTGCCATGTGTGCCAAAAGCAAGTCCAACAATAGAAAACTAGGCTTGTACACTCCCTTGCCGGTTCCTTCTCACCCCTGGGAAAGCATTTCCATGGATTTTGTTGGAGGATTGCCTAAATCTAGGAAAGGTCATGATTATTTGTATGTTGTTTTGGATAGGTTCAACAAAAGTGTATTTTGATACCTTGTAGTAAACAGATTACAGCTGAACAAACTGCAAAATTATTCTTTGAACATGTATGGGTTCATTTTGGACTACCCACTTCTATTATATCTGATCAAGACACCCGATTTGTGGGAAAGTTTTGGGCCAGTCTGTTGGAACTAATGGACACCAAGTTGAAGAAAAGCACAACTTTTCATCCACAAACAGATGGCCAAACAGAAGTAGTTAACAGGACAGTGATCCAGTTACTGAGAGGATATTGCAGCAAACACCCTATGCTTTGGGATGAACACTTGTGTTATGTGTAGCATGCTTACAATAGAGCCAAACACTTGTCTACACAGAGATCTCCTTTTGAGACCTGTTTTGGTTTCATACCAAGGTCCCCTTTGGATTTTGTCTTTGGTAAAGATACTATGGTTGATGGACACAGTGATGTGGACAAGGAAACTAGGTTCATTGAACAAATCCAAGAGATCCACTAGGCATTGCAGGAACAGCTGGAAAAGAGCCAGGCCAAGTACAAGGCTAGGCATGATAAGCATCGGATGGAGCATAGTTTTCAAGTTGGAGACCAAGTCTGGATGTATATCAGCAAGGACAGGATGCAAGGTGAAGGTAAAAAACTAAAACCTATTAGGTATGGATCCTTCTGGATACTTGAGAAATTTGGGGAAAATGCCTTCTGCTTTGATCTGTCATCTTACATGCACATCTAGTCAGTCGTGAATGCAAACTGCTTGAGGTTGTTTGAGCCTTCAATGATTGAGGACCCTAAAGAGCAGAGTCAATTACCTTCTGTTGATGACCTGCTACTTGAATATCTTAATGAGTTGCAGGAAGACACAGTTTTGGACAGGAAGGTGAGGACGACATGCAGTGGACAGGTGGAGTACCTCAGGATTGGGCTTAAAGGTTCGAAGCTGAGTAGTGCGAAGTGGATTGAAAATTGGGCAAGTGAGATAGTCGTTTCCTCACTTAGTCGATGCTTGAAGAAAACCAACTTTTGGTGGTCCAAAAGCTTTTTCAGTAGGGAGGTCGTGATCCGAATCAGATCCATAAACGATTGAAAAAGCACCTTGACTGTATCAGAACGAAACAAATCCTTAATAAAATCCAAAACAACATTGAAAACCCCCCTAAACCAGTGGCCATGGCAGCCGGCATGAAACGACGAGGACCTCGGTCAAAGTGCACTGATCAAGGCCCATGGAGACTGCGCAGGAAGCCAAAATAGCCCCTGGGAGCCTCGGATTGGGAAAAGGAGGTGATTTTGATGCACGATTAGTGCTTAATTAAGTGCTAATCGTGAATCACTAGGCGAACAGGGCCAAAATGGGGAGCCTTAAGCACTCGGTCACGCTGGGAGCCAGAGGAACGCAGGCGGAAAAAGGTAAGAAGTGCCAACGTACGACGGTGGGACCCACGGCCTGGAAACTTGCGATTTGATTAGGACGCCCTTGAACGGTAAGCGGTTTTGGAGAAAGCAGAGTGATCACAATCAACGATGGACGTGTGGCAGCGGAGGTGAGAGAAAAACCACCGTGATCGCGTGTTAACGGTCGAGCAAGTTAACCGTGCTTGACATGCATATGATGTTGGATCTGGAAGAGCCTAGATCGAATGGCTGAGATTGTGCCCGATGGAAAGAAGCGGAATCGACAGGGAAATAAGCTGCGATTTAAAAGGGATTTGGAATCCATTGACTGCCAAGGTGGAGGAAGAGCATATTCACAACATAACCAGAGGAACAAGCTGACGAAGCATGCTGACACCAGTTAGAGGGAGACACGTGGCACTCCCTGAGCATTCATGCTGACGCTGAATAGGGAACTCCAAGCACAACTGCAGAAGGTAAATCGATGCAGGTGGGAGAGGAACCGAACAGACATAGGATCGACTGGTTAAAGCCATGAACATAGAGATAGTCAAAAAAAAAGAAGAAGGAGAATTTGGAGAAGAATCCGAGTGACCAGAGAGACAATGAATAGTGAACCCTGAGAGGAGGACTGAACATAGAGAGCAGTAAAGCCAAGCAGAGGAGATAGAGGGCCGAGCTTACCATAGGCAACATCAAGCACCAGAGATCTTGAAGATTCGAGCCTTCCCATAGAGGGATCTGTCTGGATTGCGCACCACAGTTGGCTCTTTCCATTGTAGACCAAAGGTCATAGAGTTGGTAGGAAGAAAAAGAGTCTGTGCACTCTGAAGGGGTTTGGGGAATCCAAGAACCACCTTGCTAAGCAAAAAAATCTGCTATCAGGAGAACTCATATTGAGTCCCTGCATTGTAAATTCTTTATTGTAAGACACAATAAAACTAGGCCACCATTGAAGCTGGACCGGAGACGTAGCCTTGGAGAATAGGGTGAACTCCTTATTAAAAACTATTTGTGTCTAATACTACTTACTTCATTTCTCTGCTGTCTTTCCATTTAAAATGTCTGTGTATTAGCAATCTGATCGATCCATTGTTTCAATAACACAGAGCACACACCAACACATGAGTCTGTAATACCTTTTGTTTAACAAATCTTCAACTGAGGTCACTCATAGGGTGATTATCAGATCATTGGTACACCAATGGGTACATCCTCCCTTCCATCGTAAATGTACAACCTCCTCAAATGTGGAACAATCATAGCATCGAATTGTTTCAAGAATTCCATTCCCAGCACAACTTCATAGTCATCTATCCACACTTTAGTGAAGTCGACCTTCCCTGTCCACTCACCTAGTGTTGTGTCCACCTTTTCAGCTACACCAAGAACACAATCAGGAGGAGAATTGACTATCTTCATTTGTGCCTTCACCAGTACAAATTTCACCCCAATCCTTCTCGCAGTATCTTCACCCATGAAGTTGTGAGTAGCCCCACTATCCACCATAGTGAGTATATCAGCACCCTCAACCTTCATCCGAACATACTCCAACTTGTTCCTCTCAGGATCCCTTCGAGAGATCACCTTTGTAGCAGCAGCAACACCAAGTATCTGCATCATCCCCAAAGAAGATCCTTCATTCTTCGCATTAGATTGTGCAATCACAACCACTTTCGGTCTGGAAGGACAATTATTCACCGTATGTGGTTCAACACATATCCAACACTTCAAGGCTTTCTTTGTCTTCGAATTATCATCCAATTTCAAAGCATCATCCTTCTTCTCCTCTTTCGGCTTATCGGACTTCTTCTTCCTATCATCAGAAGTTTCATCATAATGCTCCACCAACCTGTCCACAGTAGCAAAAGCTTCCTCAAGTGTTTTAATCTTCTACCTCTTCACTTCATTGTGTGCCCAAGGCTTCAATCCAATAATGAAGTTGAACACCTTGTCCCTCTCCGCCATGTCAGGAAGTTCCAGAACCACACTTGCAAACTCCCGCTAATATGTCTGAAGGTTCCCTCTCTGCTTTATGAACTTTATCTTCATCCTTGCTTCCCACGTTTCATCTTGAGGACTGAAATGGGTCAACAAAGCTTTCTTCATCTCATCCCACGAAGTAATGTCACCAGCACTGCCATTGGCAATCTGATCCATCCTCCTTCGCCACCATATCTTAGCATCCTTTGTCAAGAACTGAGTAGCTACCTTCACCTTCGTCTCATCATTAGATAGACCCAATCGTTCCAAGTATTGCTCCATGTCCCATAGAAAGTTGCCAAGAGTCTTCACACTCGTACCATCATAAGATTCTGGCTCCTTGACTTTCACATGAGGCACTCCTCCACCTGAGTCATGCCTCACAGCCTTCTTCAACACTGCGATCTCATCTCTGGCTTCATCAAGAGATTTCTGCAAGTCCACGATCTCTGCCAAGCCTCGATCTCTTTCCTCTTCAATCTCCTTGACCCTTATTTCAAGTTATGTACACAAAATATCAGTGTACTCGTGTTGAGTTCGGAGTTCATCGAGCTCTTCCTTCACCTTCGAATTGGCCTCTTAATCCTTCTCGATCAAGTCCATCTTCTTAGTCCAGAAAGCTTCTAAGTCCTCCATCTTTTCCAACACCTTTTCAATGAATGCCATAGTAGCATCTTTCGCACTGTGACTAGACCCAACCTGAGATTCACTTGCCATTGCTAACAGTTTCCTTCTTTGCGATCTAGTTTCCACCATCCAATAGCTTCACCAAGATGCCTGCAACCTGAACCAGCCCTTGTTGTAACAACTTCCTTCACCTGCAAATACCTGCTTCACTGTCACCAATTTCAAGCTTCAACCAGCTCCAACCGAGCTCTGGTACTAACTGTCACGACCGCCGGAGCGTCCGTAGTCTTTCAACCGTGCTTGCGGTGTGCGGCACCACCGAACACTTTCTTTTCACCAATACTTCTGTTTGTGGACTATGCCTAACCACTTATCCTACTTAGTTTGTGTCTCTCAACCAAGTAATTATTAATGTTCCTTTATACCAATGGACACCCATACACATTCATTAATATCAACAATTATACATGAAGAACACAATTGCATAGTATAAAGGGAGGGGCAACTCCCTAAACAATGAGTCTGCCCAAATAATATATTATACAGTCTTTCAATAATACAATGCTTTACAAGTATACTTGGAAACCCTAAGTTTCATACTTAGCCAATTTTACAACTTCGTCACACCACCGTGTGACAACCAAGATTTCCTTGCCCAAGGCAGGCGGGCATGCCCTCACATGAGCTACTTCCGCACTTCACAATGAACCTTGTCTATGGGCGGGCGACCTCACCCGAGTCACCCTTCATTCACCTTCCCATGGTGGGCGGACGACCTCCCCTGAGTCACCAAGACACCCACGCGTTTGCCTTCATACGACGGGTGGGCGCTCACCTGAGCTACCCAAGAACCCGTGCACAACCGCACAACCGAGCACCCACGCCTTCACCCGTGCACGCCTTGCACAACTTGGTGCCCACGCCTTCACCCGCGCACGCCCTCATTCAATCGACGGGTGCTCCTCGCCCTACGCCTTTGTTCAGACTTGTGCCTTCAAGCGACCTGCCCAAGACTTGGGTGCATAATGACCTGTGCCCTTCTCCTTGCTGCGGCCGTTTATCTACGCACTTCTTCCTTGAATACTTCGATTGTCAAATGATGAAATTTCACTCCAACACAACGTTGTATATATAGGGATGGCTGGGCGAGTTGGCTGCCCAAGCTGATTCGTCCACCATGTAATCACACACCCCTACACTTCGCAAACGCCCTCAAATGTATGTCGTCCTTTCTCCAAGTGTGGGTCGGCCCGTGGGCAATCAACCATGCTCCCCACATGTATATAAACCTTTGCTCAACCTTTATCCGTGCGCATTATCACTTGTTGTTCATGCTCCTTCGTTATGAGCTCTGCTTCGCATGTTTTCCATCCACTCGTCCGTCGTCGAACGTGGTCACACTTCTGGTGGAACCACATGTCCTTACAAATAGGGTGATATATCTGAAGAAGCGCAAGATGATTTTTGAGAAAAAGTCTCTACGTATAGTCACACCTTTGGACCCTGCAGAAGGATCGCACTACACGGAGCAGTGCATGACTATGAAAGAAATGACGATTTAGACTACATCTACAAGATAGCCGTGCAAGAGAAAGACTGTGTAAATCCCACCACGGATGGATGAATCTCATGGGAGCGCAAAAGCTCCTATACATTGGATTCAGATGAAGAGATAGAGCGATGGTACAACCAGTTACACGAGATAACCACGCTGAACTGCAACATGATGACAAGATTGTTGCACTGTGTATCAATAGAAGTACGGGATCTACCTACTTATGATGGGATAAGCGAGGTAGATTCCTTCCTAAATAACTTTCAAAGAGAGGTGTCGGAACAACAACATTTCAAGGCTTTCAAATGGGTGCTACGCACTACACTCGTGATGCCTCAGATGTGTCTAAAAGACAAGTATGATAGATGGAATGATCCAGGCACGCATCTATCTAGGTGGGTACAGGCATATGGTAAACAACCTGCATGGATGAACATGCATTTCACGTTCGGAAATAAGCAAGTTTGGCAAGGAAATTGCGCGAACAGTCCCTCCAGTTGGGATGATGAAGTGTGGAAGGAACGAGTGCGCAGAAGGCTAACCACACAAAAGCCTTTAACGAAGTGTGCGAAATACTAAACAGGGTATATAATGCGTAGCGGAGTGATTGGTACCTGCGCGTACCAGCAGTTCTATGGGCTTGTAGGATAACGTGCAAGAAACTGAAAGGGAAGACACCTTCTGGGTTGGCCTATGGAGCAAACGTTGTAGTTCCAATCGAGTACAGTATGCCTAGTCTGTGCATAGCAGCGCCGATGGATATGACTGTTCGCGAAGCCTTGGAAGAAGGAATAGCGAAACTGAATGAAGACGAACACTTGGGACCTGAGGACGAAATCTGACAAGGTGATCTTAGGCTCCAAGAACTCATGAAGGAAAGGGTGCGGTTAAGGGTGAAAATTGCTCTAGTGGAAGCGGGAGTCAAGAAGCTTGAGGAAGAAATAAAGAAGGATTTTCTCGATAAGGAAACCGGGGTGATAAAATAGGGTGCGCACGATTACGTTGACAAATTTGGGGACTACCGTCGAGAGTTGATCAGCCTGATGCCTTGGATTAGACTGCACATTACTAAAGGGATCCCCCATGGTGGAGTGATGTTGATGGTAAAGTACGTGATGCAGAGAGTAAAAATAAAAGGTGAATTTTCTCCAGGAAAAGTAACGGATGACTGGTTGGAACCCTATGTAGGTGGCGCGACCACCTGACTAGCCGTGGGAAGTACAGTCTTAGTGCTCTCGGTAGTTGAAAGGAGGTGTGGGACTATAAAATACTCTGCTTGAGAGCTACACGATGTCGTGGATGCACGTAGAAGCAAAGTGTCACAAGGTTCGCAATTGCACAAGGGGGGTTGTGATGCCACGTGAGTTGGCTGGGAAGTGACCGTTGTAGTCACTATTCACAATGTGATGATTGACTTGAGACCAAATGGAGTGGGCGACATGTATTTAAGACGAAATTTATGGGAAAGATTTGGGAAAATATGCCACCAAGGGAGCATTAATGGACCGGATTTGGGGGGAATGGTCGAATTTAAATTCAAAAGGTGCTATAAAATACAAAGGCTTGCCCAACAAACAACACTTGGTCATTTGCGAATAAGGCTGTCGAGTGCCCCGAGTATTACGAATCGAGATCTATTTGTCCTGTGGAGAGCGTTGGTTGAGAACCTGAGTGAACAATTGAGAGGTTGTTAGATGAACAAGATGGCAGCGTCTGAGGAAGCCAGGGAAATCACAGAGATGACTGCCGAAGAAGACGCATAGGTCATGACCATAGAAGATGCCCCTGAGAGCACCGGGATTGTTGCAGAAATCCCTAACTCCCCACACACGCCGAGATTGAAGAAAGGCAAACAACCAATGATTTAGGTGCGTGTGTCCCCCCGAAACCCATTGCGAACCACATTAACAATGGAGGAAAAAGGGAAAGCGGTTAACCTGGAAACTGATGAGGAGGAAGAAGACCTTGAGGATCTCATAATTGAAGAAGACGAGGACAAGGGCATGGAGGATGAAATTGAGGCTTCGTGCCATCCAACAAAACTACCCATGTATGTCCCCCCGTAGAAAGGGATGAAAAGGTGCCCAAGGACCTCGATGAGAGCAAGAGTTCTCTGCAGACTCCACTCCTCCCAGACAACATCATCTTTAAAGCAACGCACTTGGGAAGGGTGCCGAGCTTAAAATTCGAAGACTGGGATCTCGCTGACCACAAGAAATTCCCTCACTTGGAGACTGTGCAACTCATGAAGCCAAAGCAAAACACCGCGGTGGGAGTTATAGAATTGGAGCCGCACAAGTGGTTATGCAGATTCGAAAAGGCAGGGTTGTTGAACCTGCTTTGGGTGCCGCATTACCATCGCACCCTAGTGACTATATTCATCATCAGGGAGTTGCTCTACCTGGTGCATGGTGGGTGTTTATGGCTGGAGGAGCCCATCCCCATCACGGACCACCCAATCCATCGAACTACCTGGCTCCCGTGTAAAGGAGAGGACCCTGCAGACATTTTGGAGGATAAGTGTAGTGATTTGGCCATCGCAAAGGCCATGAAAAAGAAATACAAGCTGGAGAAGAAAAAGAGGGGCTACGCAATCTCTAGCATCAACAACAAAGTAGTCAGAGTTGCAACTTAGGTACTGGCAGGTAAACTCATGCGGAAGTGCCGCACAGATGAGGTGCCCATGCTAGTGGTGGCACTTGCTGAACAATGCGCAGAAGGGGTTCAGTTTAACTGGTCCAAATTCTTGTGCAAGGAGTTCCTGTAAAATTGTTGTGAGGCATAGGAACAAGGAAAAAATTTCCACTATGCATGGCTTCTACTGTCCATAGTTATGGTAGCTGGGGAATTGCTAGAGGATAGCCAATTCCCCACAATTGCAAGGGATATCCCTGAGGCTGTGAAGTACTCTTCGATGTGGGCCACGAAGGACGTGAACCGGATCCGTGACAACAAAATATTCTGGGTGTTCATGGAGATGAACATCAGAATGGGGACTAACCACAAGCCACGATTATCACCCACTGTTTACAACAACCTGCAAAGTTTTGCAGAATTTAAAGCGAACTTTCATCACATCTACCTCAGGGCACGCAAGGACCCTGCAAAGAAGTGGAACGAACTGCCTTATATAGGAACAAATGATGTGATCTTCGACGTACTAGAGTCATGGCCACTAGAGTGGTGCACTCCAGATATCTTTGTGCTGGAAAATTCTGCTGCACGGAAAAAGAAGGAGGAGGAAAAACTACATGTGGCGTAGTTGGCAGAAAAGAGAAGGAAAGAAGCAACAACAACAAAAGCACAGGAAGCGCGGGATGTTGCGCAGACAGTAGCAAAACAGAAAAAGGTCACAGCAACAACAACACAAAAGGTAGCAAAGAAGGTGCACGAGGGACAGAAGTTGCCTTTGCCAGAGTAGGAGAAAGAGATGGACATAGAGGAAGAGGAGGGCGGCGCAGACCCACAAACAACGTCAACACAATTGAAGCACCAACGCCTGAGCAAGTGGATGGGGTCATGCAAGAAGGTAAAAGCGTCCAAGCTGTCTATTGACCCGATCACCCTTACTGAGGGGGATCTACATGATATAGGAGAGACGGTGCGCGATGTCACCACAGAGGTCCTCCAAAACTTCGTGAAGGAGAATCAGATTGTGTTGGGGGCCCTTCGAGCACAAATTCAGGAGTTGCAGGTGCATGCTCTTCAGGCTGGTACCCTCTCGACCAGCCTCGTAGTAGGAACAACCATAGCCGAGGAAATGTTGCGCACTCGTACAACCAACACAATAGTTCTGCCAGAAGGGGCACTGGTTATAGGAAATGAGGCCGACCAGCCTACGGTTAGTACATTGAAGGGGATAGGGATCAACATGGCTGCGCTCCTGCGGGAGACACTCTATGTTCTGCAGAACTGTGGGCTAGGGAGAGCTGTGCGTTGTAGGTGTTGACTGAGTAGAAGATCAGCGTGGAGCAGTTGAGCTTGCAGTGCGCTGAGGTCATGTCTCAGAATAGGCAGATGGTACTGGTACTAGCAGAAGCCTGCCAGATGGTCCTTGAGTTGGCCATCCCAACAGAAGCACCAGTAGAGGTGCACATCCAAAGATTAGTAGTAGGCATGCGCGAGGCGTGAGAAGAAATGGCTAAGGTTCAACTGGAGCTGAACCTTCAGATCACAGAGTTACGGTTAAAGGCGCAGCCTTCAACTCCTCCAGAGGTAAGGGAATAACACATCAGCGCCATTACATCAAGGCTGGAGGAGATCAGCAGTGTAGTAAGATACTACACCAGAATGTTAGAAGAATCATTGAGGTCCTCACAACTCTGCAGGAGGACCTGAACATACAACGCTTGGAAATAGAGGCACGTGAGCTATAATAGTAGTACGAAAATGTCAAAGGGACCACGTAGACGGTGGCCCTCACTCAGAGGCTTGCGTGAATGCAATAAGCCAAAGCGCTTAAAGAGGCAGTGGACGCAACGCGATACAAAGAATCAGTTTTGAAGGTGCATATTCAGCGTTGGATCGATGAGGCCTTCGTAATCACAACAACAACTGAAGGCAAGCTCGCGCAGATGTAGGTGACACAGGAATAGATATAAGGGAGCAGTTCCGACACCACGGTTTCAAAACAACGAGTACAGGAGATTCAGCAGGCAACCGCTCAGTGCACTGCCAACATTGCAGCCGTCTAAGCTGAGCTGGGAGGTCTCCGCGCGAAGATCTCCACACTACCGGAGTGACTCAAGGGCAAGTCATGATGTGTGCGTTGGGGGGCTATTGAGTGTGGGATCCCCCTAAGGCAAGTTTTGGGGCTTAAAGCCCAAGTTTTGACTAAGTCTATTGTAAAGACTACGCAATTTATGGGTGCGGAGCATGAATATGGTCAATGATTTAAAGGGTTGTCCGCCCTCATTTTTGTAATGTAATGTCGATTTGAGAGATCTACCCATGGTCCATGGACCATGGGATTGTATAAAATATAGCGAGGCTCTAATTGTAAAGACATGAATAACATGATCTAGGAAATCAATGAAGCAGCGAGTCGAAGTGTAAAATTGTGTCTTTGGGTCGTAGAGTAGGGGAAAGCTCTACAGCTAAGTGTGCAGAGGCCTAGTAGTCCACAGTTGAGTGCGTGGACCCCCGTAGCTGAGTGCGCAGGGCAGGTTGAGTCTGTAACCGTGGGAAGCATTAATAAAGAGAATTTTTACCATATTTCTGTGTATATTTTCCTGTTTTATGCATTGAAGTATATTGGGTATGAATTACAAGTTCATTGTTTATTTACTGTGTGAACTTACATAAATGTGCTGAATAAATATAATATAAGGTATCTGTTTACTTGAAGATAACTAATTGTTAGAAGAATATAACTAAGATCCACAGTGTGACTTAGGGAAATAACGCAGATTGTTGCTCAAGCAATGCGAAAGCCCCACAGCCCCGAGTTAGGGTTGTGCGAAGGCGAATATAACAGGGCGTGAAGGCCTCATAGGCTAGGGAAGGGCATGAAGTAACCTACGTGAAGATATTCACAATTGGACTAAATCCACCCCTCAGACATCTCAAGGGTGCGGAAACCTGGTTCCAGCATCCCCCCATACTGCTTCAGGTGAGACCTCAGTCCGCGCTCCACGAACTATTGCCAAAAGGGCCAGTAGTGCAGGGATTTGTTTGGCTAATTAACTCTGAACTTGGGTCAGGCCCCAACAATCCAATAACAAAGAATGAGTAAGAGGGTGGGACCATGTTAACATGAACATTGCCACACTACCAACTGAGGTATTACACGAGTTCCATCAAAGTATTATAGATGAACAAAAGGAACGAGGACAACACACTTTGTTGTTAAGCATTCAAGTGGAAAAGCACAGAGCTTCGTTGATAAAGGAGCTCAATCAATTGATTAAAGATAGGGAGGAAGCATTTCAACAATAGTAGCAGCTAGAGGAAGCCATTGCAAAAACTTGTAGTGAAGTTTCAGACGCAAAGGCTCGCGAAGAAGAATCACTAGTAGAGAGGGTCGTGAAGCTTGGCCTCGTGTTAAAATTGGTAACTAGGGCCAAACTTCATGTGGGTCATATTATTCATGGATGATAATATGTTCATTAGATTCCTCTCGTCGAGAGGTGTAGGATTGATCTAAAGATCATTTGATTCCAATAAGTATTTATGGAGATATGAATTTATTTTGATTATGGAATTATTATCAAGCTGACCTACAACTCATGTAGGCTCAGAAGCCCAACAGTCACATCTATTCAAACATCATCAATTGTGTATAAATACAAGAGGAATTTTCCTCATTTTCACTCACTCATCTCATCACATCTCTCTCTCTCTACTGTGTAGAAAAGAGTCTCTTCTCTACTGCGCAGAAAAGGGTATCTCTCTCACACATGTGAAGTCGGAAGCTGCTGAAACTGAAGCTAAAACTGCAGACCCAAACTTTGACCTACGTGGACCAAAATATATCCTCATCTAAAATACACTATAGGGTCATCTGAACCTCCTTTGAAGGCTGCAACTTTTGGTGGTGGAATCAAGTTGTTCCGACAGACGGTTTATGAGATATCGACTGCCCTAGTTTGAAGGAAGCTGCTGAAACTGAAGCTGCAACTGCAGAAGTGAAGTTTGACCTGCGTGGACCAAAAGATATCTTCATATGAACTGCACTATAGGTACATCTGAACCTCCTCTGAAGGCTGCAAATTTTGGTGGTGGAATCAAGTCAATCCGACGAATTGTTTGCGAGATATCGACTACCCTAGTTTGAAGGAAGTTGCTAAAACTGAAGCTACAACTGCAGAAGTGAAGTTTGACCTGCGTGGACCAGAATATCTCCTTATCTAAACTGTGTTGTAGGTTCATCTGAACCTCCTCCGAAGGTTGCAACTTTTGGTGGTGGAATCAAGCCGATCCGACGGTCGGTTTGTGAGATATCGACTGCCCTAGTTTTGATGATGAAGCTGCTAATGCTGATGTTGCTGATCTAGGGTTTGCTACTGCTGATATAATCAGATTTATTGTAAAATTTCTATTTGTTGAATTATTTAAGATAAAAGAAGATTTTATCAAATCATTTTCCCACACATTGTGGGGTTTGTCCCTGGCTAGCCGCCACATCTTGTGTCTCTTGTCTTGGCTTGTTTTCTGTCGATCGTTTAATGTTCTATCTACACTTTACTTTATGTACATGTTGTTAATCTGTGGAATATAATAAGAAAAATAAGTAAACTATTATAAGCATAGAACATACCATAACCTAACATGGTATCAGAGCTGAGGTGAAGACAAAGCCCGAGCAAGAGCAAGAGCAATCAACGAAGAGAAGATTAGCAAGGCTATCGTAGAAGAACAAGGAGTGTTGGACCATGTGAGAGGCAATATTGTTGAGCCTCCATCAAATGCATCCGCTGCTGCTTGGAACAAATGGAAAAATGGAGAAGTCAAAACAAAGAAGATCATCTAGGACTCTATTGACAAGCACTTGGTGGCCTACATCTCTGAACTGGACACCTCCAAGGAAATCTACGATAAACTGGTGAGTTTATTTAAAGTCAATGATGCAAATCAAGTTTTGTTTCTTAGAAATAAGCTGATGGAAATAAAGAAGGGTAAAGATGAGATTATGCAAGCATACTTCTTAAGAATCACCGAGATCAAGAACAATCTCCTATCTATTGGGGAGAGTATTACTGATAGGGAAATGGCACTCACAACTCTTGGAGGATTACCATCCAAATGGTACGTGTTTAGGACTACTCTTTTGAACAATAATGTAATTCCTGGTTTTGAGGAATTAATGGCTAGATTCATTCAAGAAGAAACAAGGGTAGAAGAGCAAGAAATGCCCATGCCTAAAGGTCCTCCCGCTGCCTTTTCTTCTCATGCTAAGAAAACAAATAATTCCGCGACTAAATCAAAAGGAAAGGCTGGACCTAATGGTGGAAGAAAAGGACATTGTTACATCTACGATAAAGCAGGTCACTATGCAAGGGAATGCCCTGATAGAAAGGACTCTCACCGTGGCAATGATCAAAATCCCTCTCATGGTAATCGAAGGGATGGAAAATCCAATAGCAAACGTAAAAGGAATGCTCGAAATCAAGGAAGAGGACAACCATTCAAGAAGGCTAGAAATTCCAGGATGTATTAAATGCACCTAACCTTCGAAAGAACCTGGTGTCCATCTCGGTAATGGAAGACAAAGGCTACAAGGTAACCTTCAATGATGGGAAGGTACGTGTATGAAAAAATAATGTTAAAGATGCCTTCACTCTTGGGTTTCATGTTGATTCATTATATCAGGTCGATGAAAGTCAGGTAGGTGTCATGTCTTATGACACATCTCTTCAGTCCGAACTTTGGCATTGGAGGTTTTCCTACCTTCATTACAAAGATCTACCCAATGTAAGACATATGGTAATAGGGATGCCCGAATTCTGAGTAGAAAAATAAGATGTATGTTTGGGATGTGCCAAAGGAAAGCTCAAAAGGAAACCATTCCCCTCAAGCCTACGCAAGACCTCCGATATATTACAGTTGGTTCACTTAGGCATACCTGAGGTTGGCATTAAGAGGGAGACTACTACACCACATACTCCAGAGCTGAATGGTGTGGCACCGTATGATTGTGGAAGCTGTCTCTATGGGTAGATGATGTAACAATGCCTGATGTGGAAGAACCGATGGATCCTATTTATCCACCTGCATCATAGCCAAATCTGTCAGGATGCTTTCTCTTACGAAGACTCCTCCTCAAGGAATTATCCAGAACAAGCTGCTCCTGCACGGGTTTTGCTGGTACTGATGGAAGATTTTCTTCTGGCTGAGGAACTTCATTAGAGCTTTCTTGTTCTGCCAAATCTATAAAAGCATCACAATGATTAAAACCATAATCAACAACTAAAGATGAGGTGGTAGGGGAAGAAGATGATCCTGGACTGATATTTTCATGAAAATGAACATCTCTTCAGAACAAATCTTCCTTAGAGTTAGGATCAAAGAGTTGATAAGCTTTCATGTCCTCACAGTAACCAACAAACATCAATTGCTAAATTTTCTTTTCCATGTCTTTGCATTTTTCATCTGGAATTAATGCCCAAGCAGGTTTACCAAATACCTTGAAAGAAGATACATCAGGTTTCTCATGTGTCCAAGCTTCCATTGGAGTCATATTTTGAACTGCCTTATGAGGCATCCTGTTTTGAATGTAATTAGCACAATTAATTGCTTCAGCCCAAAAATTAGGTGCCAAGTTCTTGGAATGAATCATGCAATTAGTCATCTCCTTAAGTGTTCTATTCTTCCGTTCAGCTACACCATTTTGCTGAGGGGCGTATGGAACAAAATGTTGATGAAGAATGCCATGTTCTTTGCGAAGATTTTGAAATGCCTTGCTAACATATTCCCCCCATTATCTGTGGGTAGCTTTTTAATGGAGCATGAAGATTGTTTCCCAAGAAGAGCTTTGAATGTCTTGAAGGTTGCAAAGACTTCACTCTTGTACTTGAGAAAATACACCCAAGAGTACCGTGAAAAATCATCGATAAAAGTTAATGTATATTTGGCCCCTAAAAAAGGAGTTGAAAATGTCATTAGATCACTATGCACCAATTCAAGATGTGCTTTTTCCCTTGAGGTTTTCCCTTTAGGAAAGGGATCTTGGTGTTGTTTGCCAAGAGCACAACCTGTACATACTCCATCTGGCATCAATACATGAAACCTTAGGAAGACCTGAAACCAAATTTTGAGTGTACATTTGCTGCAAATATCTATAATTGAGATGACCAAATCTTTCATGCCAAAGCTTACTCAATGAATCAGCATGAGCTATAAAAGAAGAAGCAGAGGAAGGTTCGAAGCAGACAAACTGATATAATCTAGAGGCATGCATCAACTTGTCCAATAGCAAGAACAACCGCAGGCTCATGTAGTTCTCTAATGACTACTTGATTTGGAGAAAACTCTACGATTTTCCCATTACCAGAATGACAAATCTGATAAATGAACAATAAATTTGCAGAAATTTCAGGGATTAGGAGCACATTGTTAATGCACCCAAGTGTCATATGTACAGTGCCTAATCCCAAGACTTCAAGTTGTGTAGAGTAACCAACTACAATTTGTGAGATGTTGCTAGGAGATGTAGAGGGAAGCAAGTCTTGACAAGAAGTCATATGATGTGAAGCTCCTGAATCAAGTATCCAATTGTCTGTACATTTACATATAGCTTGGGCTGATAGAGCATGTCTCTTGCCTATTGAAATATTGTGCTTCTTCATGACCTCTTCTAAGGCATTCAACTTTATCCAACATCTTGCTTCAATATGCCTTTGTTTGCCACAAAAAGTACAAATTTCATCTGTTTTGGTCTTCTTCTTTTCTTTTCTTGTTTGTGTTTGAGGAGGATTCTTCATTCTTAGAAACTGGAGGAGAAGACTTAGTATTCTGCTTAGTCTTGGAGGGAGACTCACAGGCTTGTGCATAATTTTTCTTTGGTTGAAACCGAGCTTTGTGCTTACCTTTGGAGTTATGAGCCACCAAAGCTTGATTTGAAGAGCTAGAGAGAACATCTAGTTGCTTGAGCTTAGATTGTTCTCGTATGAGACGATCACAAAATATCTCAAAGCTGGGCATTTGAAATTTGTCACCAAGGGCATCCCTTGATGCATAGAAGGTAGATGCAAAAACCTGAAAATGACCCTTTAATTTTGACAAAATCAAGAAAACGCATTCACCATGGTTCATCTTTTTTCTCTTTGCCACATGCTTTTAATTGTGACAACAAAGACCTGAATTGAGCCAGATACTCCTCAATAGAGGCATACTCATCAGGTACTAGGGCTGATAATTTAGTTTCCAATTCTAATGTACGGAACTCATTGACACCTCCAATTACAAAAGCTAGTTTTTCCCAACTTTCTTTGGGAGTTTCACATTCTTCAAGATGAAATAATAGGTTGTCTGAAACATGCAACCCAATCAGACCCATGCTTCATCTAGTTTGTTCTTGTAGGCAAATTTTCAACTTCTTTTGTAAAATTTGGCTGATTTTCACTTAATGTTTGCCACAACCCCTTGGATTGTAGCAATTGTTGCATTTTTCTTTTCCAGGTATGATAATTGTATGGAGTAAGTAACTCTATTATCCTTAACTCCACCATAATATCAAAACTCAAAATTTACAACCACTGTAGAATGCCGAAAAATTTGCCCAAACTTCTTTTTACGCCAGAAAAAAAAATGCCAAGAAATGGCAATAATATTTGCCCAATATTTCTTTTACCCCGGGAAGAAAGATTCCAATGATTTTGAGGTTTTCTTTTTTAACCAGTAGGGATTTGCGCAAAAAAAATCTAAAGAATTTCAAAATAATTTTAATGAGGGCCCAAACCAAAAAAAAAAAAAAAAAAAAAAAAAAAAAAAAAAAAAAAAAAAAAAACTTTTACCCATACACTTTCCTCCTTTAAAATTTGCGGGCAAACTTTCTCCTTTTTTGAAAACCAAAACAACACATTCATAAATTCCTTTCTCCATTTCTAAATACCCTTTCTCCTCTTTTATAAAAATTCATGGGCAAAATTAAAAAAGGGGCAAATTAATTATGGCAAATTTTGTCAAATATGAATGGAGCCTTTGAGAACTTACATTAAATTCATAGATTCGAGGCTTCAACAACTTCCACGCTCATCTTCGGCTGCTTCAAGGGCTGAATAGGAAACTTCAGAGCCCAATAGACCTAGATCCAAAACTAGTTCTTAAAAACTTTAAAACAAATCTCAGAAAAGATAAGAAGGGAGCTCGCAGTATGGCTCTGATACCATGTAAGAGTATCCTATTACTCATAATGTTGTGTTAATGTACATAGAAAGGCTCTATTATATAGCAATGGAGGAGGCCCAGTGTCGATTAAGAATAACTATGACAACTGGTACATGCAAGTCCCTCTGTGAACTTACAACTCCCTATACTCAACTCGTAGGGAAATGAATCGTTAAAAAAGCCAACTCTAACAATCTGCATTGCTCTGCTGATGTGTGACTAAATGCATTACCCGCTTATTAATGAAATATAAGATGCATTTTCCCAGTAAAAATGACATTTTAAATTTCGGCCTTTGCAAACAGGATTAACGGGGGATCTTTCGCTATCTCACCCATGCAGTTCTTTTTGGATGTCATGTTGGTAAACAAAGGTAACTTTAGAAAGATGCGCCAGAGTATATTTTTCTCATGGGTACCATCCCGTTTCATTGAATTCTGTTGTTGTTCATGGATTCCTATTCTGGAAGATGGACTTGATGTTATTATCCTGTGGCAGACCTTTTATCTGTTGTACTTAGAGTTAATGGAGAAATATAATGTTCTGGATTATATAGAACTCATGAGAATATCTTAGATTGTGTAGAACTCTCCAGATTGTGTTGAACTGGAGTCTTGAATGTTTTAGAGTATGTTAAACTCATTGTGTTCATGATGAGTCACTTGCAGTTAAGTAGATGAGTCAGTTACAGTTGAGCAGGTTTTATTTTCCTTTATAAGGAAACCCGGTCATGTATTGTGCAACAGTTGAGTAGGTTTTATTTTCCTTTATAAGGAAACACGGTCATGTATTGTGCAATTAGTTTTGGACATTACCCTGGATTAATAAAATCTCGTGTGTTTGATCAGATTTCTGTTTTGGTTCTTTATTTAAGTTGTGGTTTTTTATTTAAGTTGGTATCAGAGCCTGTGCAGGGAGCCTGTGTAAAGAGTGTTCAGCAGAGCCTGTGCGCGGATTGAGCCTGCGAAGTCCGTCGAACGTGGAAGCCGGTTTAAGTCGGTCAGAAGATGTGAGGTCTGCGTAAAGGAATTGAAGTCCTTTTGGTGTGCGTCAAATTATCTGAATTCTTTCGAGTTTATATATATTTTAGCAGAGAGAAAAGTCGACATGAGGCTGTTGAAGGTTGCCACATGCAATTTGAATCAATGGGCTATGGATTTCGAGTCCAATCTGCAACATATCAAGGCTTCCATACAGAAAGCCAAAGCTTCTGGGGCAACGGTTAGAGTGGGTCCAGAGCTTGAAATCACTGGCTATGGCTGTGAGGATCACTTTTTGGAACCAGACACCATCACTCACGCGTGGGAATGCCTGAAGGATATTTTGGCAGAAGACTTGACTAAAGGCATACTTTGCAACATTGGTATGCCAGTAGAACTATCTGGTGTTCGTTATAATTGCCAGGTCTTTTGTCTAAATCAAAAGATACTTATGATTCGTCCAAAGTTATGGCTTGCCAATGATGGAAACTATAGGGAATTGCGATGGTTTTCTGTTTGGAAGCATCGTCATCAACTTGTGGAGTATCATCTTCCTTCCATTATTTGCAGATGCAGTTTCACAAAAAACAGCGCCTTTTGGGGATGGATATCTTTCATTTATTGACACAAATATTGCTGCTGAAACTTGTGAAGAACTTTTCACACCAGATGCCCCTCATATTGGTCTTGCTTTGAGTGGAGTGGAAGTGTTTACAAATGGAAGTGGAAGTCATCACCAACTTAGGAAGCTGAAGACACGTCTAGAGCTAATTCAAAGTGGCACTTATAAATCTGGAGGTGTCTATGTATACAGCAATCAACAAGGTTGTGATGGGGGTCGCTTTTATTATGATGGTTGTGCATGTATTGCTGTCAATGGTGATATTGTTGCTCAAGGATCTCAATTTTCCCTTCATGATGTTGAGGTTGTAACAGCATTGGTAGACTTGGATGCTGTTCTAAGTTACAGGGGAGCAATTAGCAGCTTAAGAGAACAAGCGGCTTATGCATCTTCAGTTCCCTCAATTAGAGTGGATTTCAAGTTGTGTAATATGAAGGAGAATCTTAGAATTTTCCCGTCCTTGCCTATTAAGGTTAGGTATCATGCTCCAGAAGAGGAAATAGCTTTGGGTCCTGGATGCTGGCTTTGGGATTATCTGCGGAGGAGTGGAGCATCTGGCTATTTATTACCACTCTGAGGAGGAGCAGACAGTTCATCTGTAGCAGCTATTGTTGGATGCATGTGCCAGCTTGTAATCAACGCTATAGCTGAGGGAGATGAAGTAGTCAAGTCTGACACCATACGGATTGGTCAATACACAAATGGAGATTTCCCAACTGACAGTAAAGAATTTGCCAAACGTGTATTTTACACAGTTTTCATGGGTTCTGAAAATAGTTCAGAAACAACTAGTGAGCGAGCAAAGAAGTTATCTAATGAGATTGGTTCATGGCATCTTGATGTTAAAATTGACACTGTAGTGTCGTCACTAATCTCCCTGTTTTGCTCACTAACAGGCAAAACTCCCCAGTATAAGGTTGATGGAGGAACAAATGCAGAAAATCTGGCTTTGCAGAACATTCAAGCTCGTGTGCGGATGGTTATAGCATTTCTATTGGCATCGCTTATGCCATGGGTTCAAACCAAGGCCAGTTTTTTTCTTGTCCTAGGGAGTTCCAATGTTGATGAGGGCTTGCGGGGGTACTTAACAAAGTATGACTGCAGCTCAGCAGATATAAATCCAATTGGAAGTGTAAGCAAACAGGACCTTCGAAGGTTTCTACGCTGGGCTGCAGTTAATCTTGGGTACCCATCCTTGGTAGAAATTGAAGCTGCTCCACCCACTGCAGAACTTGAGCCAATACGTTCAAACTATTCCCAGTTGGATGAAGCAGATATGGGCATGACTTACGAGGAACTATCGATGTATGGGAGGCTTCGCAAAATTTTCCGTTGTGGTCCCGTGTCAATGTTTCAGCACCTTTGTCATAGATGGTGTGGCCGTTTGACTCCAGCAGAAGTTGCAGTAAAAGTCAAATATTTTTTTCGACATTATTCTGCAAATCGGCATAAGATGACAACCTTGACACCTTCATACCATGCTGAGAGTTATTCTCCTGAGGACAACCGATTTGATCTTTGACAGTTTCTCTATAATACACGTTGGCCTTGGCAGTTTCGGAAAATAGATGAACTTGTACATCAAGATCAGGTTAACAATGGCACTTCTATCACATGTAATGGTCCAACAGAAGCAGAAATTGCCAGTTACCATGGCTCTGGTATGGGTGTACCAGCAGCAAATTCAGCAAACCGATACTCTGGGATTTAATTGTACGAGTTAGACACATTGAGTTTTACAATTTGTTCTCGTCTATTTCAGCTCTTTATCTTGAATTGTATGATATTAGTGGGGACATTTAAACCATCTATTACTCGACTATATGATGTTGATCCTAAAGTTACGTCTTTGTTTTATCAACAACATAATACTTTAGCAACATAATACTTTAGCAATAAAAACTCAACCAATTAAACTAGCTATCAAAGCTTTAATAATATTTAAACTAACTATCAAAGCTTCAATAGTATTTATCTTATTTAAACTAACTATCAAAGCTATCAAAGCTTCAATAGTATTTATCTTATTTCACAACAGAGTGAACATTTTTACTCTTGGTATTTCATCAAACAAAAAGTCTGATTTTCCACTACTTTAGTCTGTGTGAAGACCTTGATCTAAATTTTTGTTATAACATAGTTTCGTATATTACGTTTTTTCTTGTAGTTTGATTTATCCAAGCAAATACTACTTTAGTCTGTGTGAAGACCTTGATCTAAATTTTTGTTATAATATAGTTTTGTGTATTACGTTTTTTCTTGTAGTTTGATTTATCCAAGCAAATAGCCACTTGAAATATATCGAATGCGATATTTCACTACAGATCACTCAAGGAAACCCTTTTTATTGATGCTACAGTTCCTCGTACGTCTCTTATTCAAAATTTTATTACTGTGTTAATGTGTTCGGAACTCCAATGCTTCGAGCCTTTTTCATGGCTATCACTATCACCATGGCATGGTTCATGTTTGAATTTTACGATGTTAGAAGCATATCCACATACTTATTTATTATTTATTATTATTCTTATTGCAGGTAGGTGATATACACATTTCATATCGCGATTGACCATTTATAAATCAGTTATTTCTCCTAAAATTGAACAGGAAATTATATAGTTGACATTATAAAACATTTTTTTAAAATATTTCAATTCAATTTTTTTGAACTGTGATTAGTTCATTGCGTTGAGGTCTTATTGTGTAATGATGGTTAAAATGTGTTCATTGCGTTGAGGTCTTATTGTGTAATGATGGTTAAAATGTGTGGGTCATACTTATTCCAATTTCTCATAACACTGGTAAAATTGATATGATTATTGAAGAAGGCGAAGGCCACTTGGAACATCGCTGACATACAACCATTGTCATCACTTTTGCTGTTGGAATTTATTGTCGAGTGCAAACTTAAACACAATCATTTAATGCTTTATGACTAATGGTTTGGTTTACGTGATTCAACAACAAAAAAATGGAGTTTGAAAAGAAGCAGTAATAAAGGGGGCATATAGTAATGGTGTACGATAGCGATTGATGTAATGTTGGGTGTGTGTATTTTTGTATAGACATCTATTCTTTTCTTGGCATTTATTCATTTTCCCCGTCCTCCATCGCTAAAGTTTTCTCATAATGGCTTTGCAATTTTTGCCTATCATGTCATATCATTAAACAACGTTTTTTGGGGGTAAAACTTTGTCGCTTTAGCGCAATATCATTTAATGCGATTCTACACACAAAGATCTTTTCAACGGCGCAAGAAATGTGTCAATCAAAGTCCATATGCAAAAGTTATGTCACTTAGAAGTTGACTTTCCTTTTTACACCTATAGTTTGGGAGGATGTCGCATCAACCCCCATTATTCATGGAAAAGGTGTTGAAAAATGTAACTAGGTTCGGTCTTCATTAAATGTTTTTAAGTCACAATGAATTGTATTTATTAAAGGAATGAAAAAGAAATTATCATTATTATTATTATGACTTATTAAAACATGAGTTTCATGCTTGGGTCATAATGTTATAGGTCAAAGTCCCCATTGTGGACTTCTAGGATTTATTCTGTCATTAGAGTCATTGTCCATTTAAAAAGACCCTTCTTGGGCTTTTGAATTATGTAAAAAGAATTAATATTCAGTCAAATATGCTATTTGTCCCCTCCACACCAAGTCAGCCTCAAGGAGATCAAGTTGGCTTCAAACTGGGTAATTCGACCTCACCAAAAGCCTATATATTGGAGTGGTTTGAATTCATTTGGAGCATTCACTCTCTTACACACAAGTTCGATATCCTGAAGAAAGCGCCGGAAAAGTGCGAAGTAAGGAAGGAGTGCTAAAGGAGTGCGAAGTTGGAGAAAGAGGAAGAAAAAGGGAAAATTGAAATTTTGGGCTATCCCTCTCTCTCTCATGTTGATTCCTCTAGGAGATCGAAGTCTCTCTTGTCAATTCGAAGTTGTTGCTATTGTTGCTGCTAGTTGTTGGGTCGACGTTGTTGTTGTTAGGTCGAAGTTTCTATTGAAGGGTTATCATTTGCAAGAAGGAAGAAAGGGTTGACTTTGTGTGGGGGAAATCTAGGTCTAGGTCAAGAGTCTTGAATTATCTCAAGGATATGAAGGAAGAGTTGTTGACTGAGTTTTCCCCTAGATAAGGGGGTTTCCTTGACTATTCGCCTATATCTGGTGTCTGTGATCTTTGTGCTATTGTTTTGGTAATTGCTTGATGAACTAAAAGGTAAAAGAAGAACATAACGATAAAAGAATCACAAGTAATTATCTATATAAGAAAATATTTCCGCCTTTTTGATTTTCTAACATGGTATTGAAGCTAAAATGAAGAAGGAAAAAGACAGTTTAAGGATCTATTGAAAGAAGTCTAAGAAACCTCAAAAGGATTGAGCAAGGGATCATATAAGGAGATCTTATAAGGAAAGAAGCATACTACCTTTATGGACAATGTCTAACACAATAAAGGGAGAGAACAAATTAGAAGGAACATCAAATCACAGTTCATGGAAGAAGATAATTGATCTCATTCTTGAAAAGAACAAAGTCTTGGATTTGGTCAAAGTAAAAGTGAAGAAACCTACCGAAGGATCTAGTGATGCAGATAAAGTTAAGTATAGAGAGTAAAAAATATTGGCTATGACATTGATAGTAGAAGGTATAAAGGACAATCTTGTTCCATACATTTCCAACATAGACCATGCTCAAGAAATGTATGAAGCTTTATCAAAATTGTTCACTATCAAGAACATCGGTCAAGTAGCAAGTCTTAAGAATGAATTAAGGACTACAAAAATGACAAAATATGACATTGTGGCTTCTTTCTTTGTAAGGATAGTTAGAATTAGATATGCCCTTCTAGCCATTGATGATATTGTACCGCAAAAAGAGCCAGTGATTACTACATTATTGAGATTGCCACCTACATGGAGTGCTTTTTCTTTAGGACTCAAAAACTAGAAAAAACTCCATTATTTGAACAATTATGGAATGCTTGCGACCAAGAAGAGATGAGAATCTCATTAGTAACCAACAATGAAGAAGATAAATTTTCAAATGCATACTCCATTTATCACAAGAAAGGAAACTTCAAGAATTCAAAAGGGCCAAGAAGGAAGGTAGACATGTCCAAAATAGAATGCTAGCAATGTCATAAAATGGGTCACTATAGAAATTATTGTCTTGACAATCCGAAGAATAAGAAAAGAAACAGGGACCAAGGTCATGTTGTTGAAGAAGAATCTCCAAAGAAGAATAAAGCCGAAGAACTAGATATAATAGACTTACACTACTAAGTCTTTTGCTCTAAGTTTTAATTGTTTCATTTTTTATTTCTAGTATTTGTAGGTTTAACATATTTTGGAAAACATTTGTGAATTGTTTTTATAAGGTTATAGGTATCCCTCAAGCTTGGAGGGAGCCCTCACCAACTTCCAAAAATAAATATCTTATTCCTTGTATTAGCTGTTCATTTTTGGTTTTCCTTATCTAAGTTTGTTTGCATTAAATGTTAATCACATTTATATTCATTTTTTTCCTTGTTTAGGAAAGACTTGTTGAATACTCAAGGATTATGAAAGGACTCACAAGACAAAGAACTAGAATTACAAGGTTTGTTAAACAAAATGTATGCCTTAGACTTCAAGTTTTTCTCTCTTCATGATAAAGGTATATTCATTCTTGATTAACTATTCCACAGTAGTAACATTATTGTGTCTAGCTCTCTTGAATCATAAATATTCTTGATTGGGTGATTCATCATTAGATAAATCTACCCTCCTCCTATCTTCGATTATTCTTGTGGAACTCTAAAAAGTTTCTTTGTAAAAACCCTAACTTAAGGGTATGTCAATGATAATGTGTCAAACCCTAGCCTACTTAGGGCTATTGATGAAGTCTAAAGAAAATATTTGATGCTTTGATGATGTCATGTTTAGGGTTTTGGTATGGCTATGAAAACTCTAACTTGTTAGGGTTGAATGGCGATGTCTGAAATCCCAAACCTTTGAAATATTAGGGTTTGTTGTGTTAGGTATTGAAACCCTAGATTGTTAGGGTTTGGTAGGGTGTATAAGCAAGACTCTTATTTTTTATAATGTCACAGGAATGAAATCCTAGGTATATGTGTTTGTCCGTTTGAAACCCTAGTTTGATCAAGTTCGTTATATGTCTAACTTTAATATATTGATATTTGTGTCTTTGGGTTTGACTAATACATATTATGAATATGCTAGTAAATGATGATGAAATCCTAGAGATATGTGTTGACCTAATTATTGATGGTCATAAGTCTTAGGGTTTGGAACTAAGCCCTAGTCTAAGTTTGATACTCTAGGATGATAATGTTTGTGAATTCTAGGATTTTGTAACTAAACCTTAGTGGAAGTTCAATTCTCTAATATATGATGTGAATATGATAATCTGAGATTTATGAAAGATTGTTGAAATCTCAAATTGAGTTGTGATTGGTTTTGATTGTTGAAGCTTAATGGGTCATGTATGAAATCTAGAATCTTACACTAAATTCTAGTGGAAGTCTAACATGAGTTTTAAAGTTGTTGGATGCATTGTATAATTATATTCGTTTGAAATGTTTATGATGATAACTCCACTGTTTTGATACAACAAAGCTGCATCTTTACAAAATTAGCACATGGACCTATGGGTTATGGGCTCACTTATACATCGGAAGCATTATAATTGGCGGACTTCACAACGAAACCCGACCAATCAACTAATAATGAATGGTCTTGATGGTCGGAACTCAACGAGGTTTTAATCTCGTTCTATAAATCCTTATCGCGTCCAAGTCAAATGCTAACCTACGTGCACTTTCGGAAGCGATATGCGTCCGATTACCATTAAATGGATGGTCCGATCATTCTAAACCTTGAACTCTTTTTAATGAGTCTATCAGGTCCGCTAGCCGAAGTAACTTGCTTGCAAGTTCTCGCGCGATCACCGTAGATCTTCTCCCATCGGACGGTTATCGTGTCGCCGCTCCCCAACTAGCCTGACAGTTAATACTCCGAAAGCACGCGAGAAAAGTTGTTTTCATGTGCTACGTGTCAACCGCTAAGGTTAATCGTGTAGAATTTATAAATAAAGCTTGCCACCTTTAGGGTGCAAGAGATACCACTTCCTGTCTTTGGAAACTACCCACGTGCTCAATACGGTACTTAAAGAAACTCGGCTTAATAAAGGGTTAGCGCTTAATCTCCGCCATTCCTCTTCCGTCATTATTATCCGTCGATAGGGCCGATCCGACAGTTTCCACCATGCTGTTCAATCGACTACAATTTCGATTGAACAACTTTCATCCATTGATCTGTTCTCAATCCAACGACTCTCCCGTTTTCTTATCGATGAAATTGCGTTACAACACACATTTATCTCTGCCATACTTGTTTAAGGCGAAGTTCATAGGAACTTCGTCCTTTACACTTGTACACACATATTTATCAACTTATGGTAAAGAACAATACGTAAACCATACACCGACGCACAAAATACAGATAACACACATATTTCAATTATATACAGAACTTGTTTACAAGCTAAGGCCTCACGGTGCGAACTCACAAATTTCCCTGTGGCTACATTGTGTACTCTCTTTCTTCCACACAACATAGACTCTTTTACATAGAAAATTACAAAGGCGTGGATCATCTAGGATCCATGGTTTCCTCCCACAAATCGCTCAATCATACCCCTAAATCTCTCTATACGCATACATGGTAGATAATTACATTTAATCAAGCCTTCTAAAGACTTATCAATTCCACCAATTTAGCTTTGTTTAAACAGAATTTGCCCTAGTTTACAAGGATTGTCCACGTTTCCTCTTTCACAGCTTTGGATTCCGATTTTAATGAAGGGTGCTTGGATGCTCTTGCATCAGACTCCCAAGGCACAAAAATTTATGACCTCCTTGTCATATTCTTCCTTCATCCCTTAGCAATTCTACCCACATCCTCTGTGGAATTGCCTTTATGATCTTTCGTAACAACATTTGTGAGCTGCAACAAAATTTCTGCAGTAACAATTCTCCTTCTTGCTATACGATAGCTCACTAAGCTTCTCTCCTCTGAGGTTATTCTTTCGGCATCTCTCTGGTTCTCTTTTCTGGAACCATATGAGCACTCCTTGCTCTAGGCTGCTGCAATCTTCTCACTTTCTTCTGTCGCTATCTGTACAACAATATAAAGACCATAAACTCTCCACCTTCAACATAACTGTACCTCCTCCTTTGGTACACAAAATCTTCTTTGCTCTGATACCAAAATGATGACAGCTCAGCTGCTTTGATACAACAAAGATGCATCTTTACAAAATTAGCATGTGGACTTGTGGGTTATGGGCCCACTTATACATCGAAAGCATTATAATTGGTGGACTTCACAACGAAACCCGACCAATCAACCAACAATGAATGGTCTTGATGGTCGGAACTCAATGGGGTTTTAATCCCGTTGTATGAACCCTTATCACGTCCGAGTCAAATGCTAACCTGCGCGCACTTTTGGAAGTGATATGCGTCCGATTACCATTAAATGGATGGTTCGATCATTCTGAACCTTAAACTCTTTTTAATGAGTCTATTGGGTATGCTAGCTGAAGTAACTTGCTTGCAAGTTCCCGTGTGATCACTGTGGATCTTCTCTCATTGGACGGTTATCGCGTCGCCGCTCACCAACTAGCCCGACAATTAATACTCCGAAAGCATGCGAGAAAAGTTGTTTTCCCATGCTACGTGTCAACCGCTAAGGTTAATCATGTAGAATTTAGAAATATAGCTTCCCACCTTTAGGGCGTGAGATACCACTTCCCGTCTTTGGACACTGCCCACATGCTCAATACGGAACTTAAAGAAACTCGGCTTAATAAAGGGTTAGCGCTTGATATCCACCATTCCTCTTTCGTCATTGTTATCCGTCGATCAGGCCGATCCGACGGTTTCTGTTGTGTTGTTCAATCAACTCCAGTTTCGATTGAACACCTCTCATCCGTTGATCTGTTCTCAATCCAACGACTCTCCTGTTTGCTTATCGATGAAATTGTGTTATAGCACACATTTATATCTGCCATATTTTTTTAAGGCAAATTTCATAGGAACTTCGTCCTTTACACTCGTACACGTATTTCTCAACTTACGGTAAAGAACAATACGTAAACCATACACAAACACACAAAATACAGATAACACACATATTTCAATTATATACAGAACTTGTTTATAGGCTAAGGCCTCACGACCTGAACTCACAAATTGCCCTGTGGCTACATTGTGTACTCTCTCTCTCTCTTCCACACAACACAAACTCTTTTATATAGGAAATTACAAAGGCGTGGATCATCTAGAATTCACGATTTCCTCCCACAAATCGCTCAATCATACCCCTAAATATCTCTATACGCATACATGGCAGATAATTACATTTAATAAATCCTTTTAGAGACTTATCAATTCCATCAATTTAGCTCCGTTTAAACAAAATTTGCCCTGGTTTACAATGATTGTCCACGTTTTCTCTTTCACAGCTTTGGATTCCGATTTTAATGAAGGGTGCTCAGATGCTCTTGCATCAGTTTCTAGGGTTTGCAATATATTGTAGTAGGGTTTGTCATACCTTTGGAAGAAGTATTGAAGCCCTATATATAATGAATGTTGCTATCTTGATTAAGGTACTAAAAGTCTTGATGATGAAATCTAGGGTTTATCACAAAACCCGAGCATGAAGTTGAAGTATAAAAGTATGTGTTTCTTGTTGTTTGTGAACTTAACTTTGATGTCTAATGTTGAACGGTTCCATTATTATATGATTATGATATAGTTAACTTCATGCTTTTATATGTATGTATTTGGTTGTACTTACTATCTAAGTTGCACATACATATAATATTCAAGATAGTGAAGATGTTCGTAAAATTGATATGATAAGTATGATGAAAAAGGTTATATGAATGATGATGGTCATGATAACTCTAATAAAAATGATAGAAACCATGAAATATTTTCCAATGTCATAAGAAGAAGTTGATCTCCCTAAGTTAAGAGGGAGCCCGGATAAAAAAAATCTCCCTAGTTAAGAGGGAGGGCATATTATAGTCATGATGGACACCTTGAAAGAAGAAAATTGGAGAATGCATTTTGAGGCGCTGTTGAGATAAGGAAAACGAGATTTGATTGTAGAATATATTGATACATGTGAAGTAGGAAAGGAAGATGTATAATTGAGGAATCTTCTATCAAGATTTGTTTGAAAGTCCTACTATGATAAATTGAGAAGCAACATCAAGTTGTCTGAAAGAACCCGGAGCTTTGTATTTCCTTATGTACATTTGAAAGTTTGTTATTGATTGGGGTAGTGTTTGTCTAGGTAAATCTCTCAAGAAGTTTGAAAGCATGATAGATAAATGAGAGAGATTTGTTACTGATTTGTTTGATCGGGGAGGTTTTGCTACTGATTGGAATAATTGGGAGTGTTGAGGCTTTGTGTGTAAGGCACATTTCCTAGGAGGACATTTGGCCGACACTTTGTGTTGATGTCTGGATCCTGAAGTAGGGAGGGTGGCATTGGTCATAGAGCTCTGACCTTGGATACGCACTTGGATCCCTGGGTTGATGGTTAGCAAGTGAGCTTGATGGTACCTAGAGAGGCTAAAAGCTTTAGTCCATCTTAGTTCTACCCGGATAGGTTGTCCTAGTCAGGAATCTAGTACGTGGCACCATGAGTGCCTAAACTGTTGGAAGACTTTGGATAGATTTCCCTGGTCAAGAATCTAGTTCATGGCATTATAGTGCCTAAACTCTTCATAATTCTTATGTTTTGAGATCTTCCTTGTACTTAATATTATGAATACCTCCCTAGTTAAGAGGGAGTGTTGAAAAATGTAACTAGGTTCGGTCTTCATTAAATGTATTTGAGTCACAATGAATTGTATTTATCAAAAGAATGAAGAATAAATTTTGATTATTATTATTATGACTTATTAAAGCAGGGTTTCATGCTTGGGTCATAAGGTTTTAGGTCAAGGTCCCCATTGTGGCTTCTAGGATTTATTCTGAGTCATTAGAGTCATTATCCATTTAAAGAGACCTTTCTTGGGTTTTTGAATCACGTAAAAATAATTAATATTGAGTCAAATATGCTATTTGTCCCCTCCACACCAAGTTGGCCTCAAACTGGGTAATTCGACCTCACCAAAAGCCTATATAGTGGAGTAGTTCGAATTCATTTGAAGCATTCACTCTCTTACACACAAGTTCGATATCCTGAAGAAAGAGATGGAAAAGTGTGAAATAAGGAAGGAGGGCTAAAAGAGTGCGAAGTTGGAGAAAGAGGAAGAAAAAATGAAAATGAAAATTTTGGGTTATCTGTCTCTCTCTTATGTGGATTCCTCAAGGAGATCGAAGTCTCTCTTGTAAAGTTGAAGTTGTTGCCACTGCTAGTTGCTGGGTCGAAGCTGCTGCTGCAAGTCGTTGTTGCTAGGTCGAAGTTGCTATTGAAGGGTTATCATCTACAAGAAGGAAGAAAGGGATGACTTGATGTGGAGGAAGTCTAGGTCTAGGTCAAGAGTCTTGGATTATTTCAAGGAGTTATTAAGGAAGAGTTGTTGACTAAGTTTTCCCCTAGATAGGGGTTTTTCTTTGGTTGTCCGCCTATATATGGTGTTTGTGATATTTGTGCTATTGTTTTCGTAATTGCTTGATGAACTAAAAGATAGAAGAAGAACATAAATATAAAAAATTCACAAGTAATTATCTATAAAAGTAAATTTTTCTGCCTTCCTGATTTTCTAACAAAAGGGATAGCCACATGTTTGTCATGTAAAAGACTCTAGAAGAGTCTATATGTAACTCTAGTTAAGATTTGATGTAGTCAAACTTAACCATTAGTAGACTATCAAACTGTGTTATAACCGGACCACTAGGAGGAAGAGACATTCCATTCTTTCAAGAGCATTTTGTTCCATAGCTGAGTGAAGATAGCTAGGAGGGATTGGAGGTAGAGCACACATAGAGGATTTGTGCACTGTAGCACCCCATGGGCCACAAACATAACTTCTTTGTACCTGTAGCCATATTTCCAGAGAGAGAAAGAGGGTGAAGCGATCTCACCTTCCAGCTGGGTTTTTCTCCCGAAATGGTTTCCCAAAGAACATATCTTGTGTCTTATGTGTGTGTGTGAGCTTATTTTGTCATTCTCTACTTTTTTGCATAATTTCTATTCGCATGCATGCACTAATTACAATTAAGTTTACAGATGTTTAATAAAACTGTAATAGTGTAGAATTTTCATATTTTTAATACAATATTGTCAGAGCTGTTGTGAATAATTGTCCAGTGGAATATCCACGATAATTTACAGATTATTTGGTATCAAAGAAGGTTTCTTTGGGTATTTGTGGATATTTGCAGGGGATCTAGGTCGGTGGGGTCGAAAATCATAAAACCCTAATCATGGACGAGGAATCTGTAAATGAACCTCATGATCCCGCAGATGTGAGGTTTTCGTGGCCCGAACAAGAAGTTGCAGATATAATTCACATTGTAAACCTCCTCATGATAACCCTAAGCAATAAGATGGGGATATTTGGAGATGAAGGGGGTTCGAATGCAGATGACAAATCAGAAGGGGGATCGGGAGTTCGGGAAGACACAAAGAACCAACTGAAGAAAGAACTCGGAAAATATCAACCCACTTTGACTTCCGTGAATCAATCGATGTTTAAAATGGAAGCAAAAGTCGATATCAAGCCATAACATGACGAGATCGACACTATGAAGTTAAACCACTGGTTGCAGCAACTACAAGTTTATTTCAGTGTCCATCAGATTGAGGAAGAGAAAAAGATCTCATTCACGTGGTTGAAATTAGAGGGCCATGCACTGATTTGGTGGGAGAGCAACACATAAACTCTACGGTTGGAGGGCGAAACTCCAATGACTATTTGGGAATATTTGAAAACCCTCATTAAGTCAGTTTTATCCAATTGGGTACATGGAGGACCAGTGGATCTGGTGGCATTACATCAGGCAAAAGTGAGCCAAAGCGTGCACAAGTACACCACACAATTCAGAAAGATGGCTATAATGTTGTGTATCTCTCCAAAGAACCCAAATGTACTCCTGAAGTACCTGGGCCATCTGCATCACCATCTGTGTTAGCAAGTGATGTTGTTCAAGCCCAAATTGGTGGACGAGGCCTGTGTACAAGCACAATACCTGGAAAACATAGCCTTGAAAAGAGCACAATCAAGTGGATTGAAGCAGAAGGAGCAACAATAAGCTTATAAGGAGGGGAAGAAGAAGCAAAAAGGGGGAAAAGATAAAAATATGGCAGCCAAAACACACCAGTGCAAATTTCCTAGCAACCATTGCAACCACTACAACATCGATGGCCATATAGAAGAAAAATGTTGGAAGTTGCATCCAGAGCTAAACCTGAAGAACAAGAAGAAAGATAACAAGAAGAAGAATCTCATGGTCACAGATTCGAGCAACCAAGTTGAAAGAAACTCATATGTGGATGAGAAGATCATTTGTACGTTAGTGCAGAAGGAGGTGAATCTGAGTAGCCTTCAACAATAGGAAGAGAAAGAAATGACGAAACTCATCCATATAAAGATATAGGTGAAGAAGACAAAGATTGATTCTCTGTTTGACTCAAGATCTCAGGGGAATCTCATTGCGGCAGAGATGGTCAAGAAGTTGGGGCTAGAAGTTTGTGATCATCCAAAACCATATCCACTGCAATGGGTAAATAAGGACGTAGCGTTGAAGGTAACAAAATAGTGTAAAATTAGATTTGCTTCCAGTGTTGATTTTATTGATGAAGTAGATCTAAATGTGGTTCCCATTGATATATGCGGGGTCGTGTTTGGGAGTCCATATATGTACACGCGTGATGCAATATTCATGAGAAGATCCAACCAGTGTCGGCTCACCAAGGATGGAAAATAGTTCATTATCAAGGAACACAAAGGCAAGTTGAAAATTTCACTGATATGTGTCAACCAAGCCAAGAAATTGATCAGTTCTAGCAAGAAGTATGTTTTTATTGTTTTTAAGAGAAAGTCAGTCTAAAGAGGAGTCAATAAGAGGCAAGGAGGGGTTTACTAAGAAACAAAAACAACAATTGGAGGAGTTGTTATAGATATACAAGGATGTGTTCTGAGAGTCTAAATGGTTACCACCTAAGAGAGAAGTGGAGCATGAGATCCAGCTATTGCCATGTATGTGTAGGCAACATGTTATAGAAGCAAGTGAGGTGAAGAAACATTTGTAGTAACTGCTGGAAAAATGTGTCATTCGATTGAGTACATCTCCATGTTGGTCACCAATCATCATTGTGCCAAATAATGATGGGACTTGATGAATGTGTATAGATTATAGGGTGTTGAATAAAATCACGCTCAAGAATAGATATCCCCTGCCCATGATAGATGATATGTTGGATTAGTTGCAACAAGAAAAAAACTTCACCAAGCTGGACTTGAAGTCTGGATATCACCAGGTTCGAGTCAAAGAAGAGGATACTTGGAAGACCACCTTCAAAACCAAGCAAGGTTTGTATGAGTGGTTAATCGTGCCATTTGGCCTATGTAATGCATCAATGACATTTATGAGATTAATGAATGATGTATTGCTCCCTTTTATAAATTCATTTGTTATTGTCTATTTGGATGATATAGTGGTATATAGTTACATGGGAGGAGCATATGTTACATTTGACATAGGTGCTGGAAACATTCAAGAATCACCAACTACTAGCAAATCTCAAGAAATGTGAGTTTGCACAATTGCCTTTGGTGTATCTGGGGCATGTGATTGGTGGAGGAGAACTGAAGATAGATCCTTCTAAGATGGAGGCTATCATGAAATAGCCAATGCCTACTAATGTTTTTGAGGTTACGAGTTCATTGGAATAGCACAGTACCTGAGGAAATTCATAGCCTCGTTTTTAGTGGTAGCAGCACCGCTCCATGTGATAACAAGTGGCAAGAGTTTCTAGTGGGGAAAAGGTCAACAGAGGGATTTCGAAGAGTTAAAGAAGAAGACCAATCAAGCACCAATTCTGACATAACCAAAATTACAGCAACCCTTTGAAGTGTAGACAAATGTGAGTGGGTATGCTATGGGATTTGTCTTGATGCAGGGAGCAAGGCCTGTATGCTACCATATTGAAGTATTTTATGGGTGTTTTGGAGAATTTGGTATCTATGGATAAATACTAATTCCCTAGATAAGTAGCCATATCTAGAACAATAGTTTAAAGCACTTTAACCTTTTCCTATAAGCAATAGATAAGACAAAGAGAATGAGAAGACCTACTTGTAGTTCCGCTTTCCTCTTGTCTCCTTTGTATCGATCTTGTCGCTCCTTCCTGTACTTAACATGCTTAATTCCCTGTAAATATCAACAGAAGACAAAGAACCAACCAAAGCAAAATATCTATTGATTACAAGTAAATGAAATCAGATACATTCACACTTATAAGCACCATATAACAAGATAAACATATGGGAAAATTGTTCAAATACGTTATTGAATAGCGGGAAGAATTACAACCATGAAGCCTGATTCAAAGTCACTCCTCCAGCTTTGGTTCCATCCACATCACATCATAAGGATGACATTTCGACAACATAACGACACTTACAATAGTCTCAATTATCAAACTAACATTATCTCCTTACAATTCATCAAAGTCCGACCCCTGATCACTTAGATGAGTGGTCAATTTATAGGAAGACGAAGGAGGTTTTGTCATCAATGAGGGTACTGAATGGCCTTCCATACTTAGAATTAGTTCCATGGAGGAAGGAATGAGAGGATAGGATGTATCTTAACTCATTCCTCATCCATTTTTGAGCTCATAGGAGATGATAAGTGTAGGAATCATCTAGAAGGCTCCAGAAGATAAGAATATTCCCCAAACCCTATGTGAATTTCCCTCAAATGCGCCTAGTACAAGTCAAATAGGACCTAAGTGCTCTGCAGAGCACCCTAGCATGGACTCAACTGCTCTGCAGCACGCCCTTGCATGGGCCTAACTGTGTTGGTCCCTCTAGAGGTCATTTCAGGGTGTCTTCAGGCCATGAAACTGTCTGGGAAGGAGGCATTCAAAAGGTTGACTTGTTTAGGGCATGTAGCAACTGAAATTAGGGTTTGATAAGCCCTAAAATGTTGATCTAGATGATGGGAGTGGTGCCCAAATGGATCTGTAATAGCTGGCCCCTAAAGCATGAAGTCGAAAAATGTTAATGTCGAGTGATATGCTTTACAATGTGATAAGGAGGTTCTGAATTGGTTGGTGACCTGCAACGATTACAATACATAATATCATGATATTTTGATTTTTTCTCATGAATTGCTAAGGGAAGGCATACCCATGCTCATCAATAAACTTTCATTACATGTACATAGACAATTGTCTATAGATATAGACCCATGATCAGAATGAACATCAATGTAAAGCCATTGTACGGATGATTTGGTACATTTCTTGAAATTGCAACCCGGATGGATGAAACTAGATCTGGGGTCTTCTATCTCATTCAATCATTCGCTCAAGTATGAGTCTAACGATGCGAATATGTGATCTGAAATCGAACATAAGAAGACACCATCTGATTACTAGCAACAGATGCGAGAGAAATCACCAATAATGATAATGATCCTCAAGGTACTGCAGTACATTCTGCATGGTGTGAATCGATGATTTGATGTCGAACACCATACACAGTCTTTCGGTCGAAGGCCATTGATGTCAACATATCGCAGGAAGCGAGAAACCTGCCATTGATGTATGCAAGCCTCAAGGTACTGGAAGGGTGTTTCTAAGTCAACTTCTTGGATAATGTGCTGATGTCGAAAAGAAGTGACTCATCGTAGGAGGGCCTTGATGTATCCCACATCAACAACACAAAACAAGTGAAATGATTTTTGGAGACAAAATGCGACTAATGACACAAGGTTCAGGAATGGTGGTCATGAAAATGAAGGCTTATAAGTATTGCAAAGGATGAAGTTTACTGATTGATTTCTCTTGAACATATCAACGACACTGAATGAATGCGCAACATTGACCCAAAACCAAAGTGATGGATGGTATGATAGACCATAGGTATGATAACCATCAAGCAGATAACCTAACCCAAATAGTCTGAATGAATTGGCATCATTTACTCAAAACAAAAGTGATGATGGTATGATAGACCAACGGTATGATAACCATCAAACTGATAACCAAACCCAAATAGTCACGGTAATGAAATGAAAGTGTCATGTTCAAGAGCGACCTGCTACCAAAAGTGGTTTACCCCTTTTTCCATTTTCCCCAGTCATTGCTGACCAGTACCTCTTTATTTTTATCAAGTTTGAGGAGGATAAAATATGCTTGTTGTATAATTCCACCCTTTGGGTGAATCCATCGCTATGTGATGTTTTAATGAGCCTAGCGAAGGTGAAACTCGGTCTCGTCATGATTGACAAGTTTGTCGCTATTTGATGTTTTAACAAGTTTAACGACAAAGATAACTCGGTCCTTTTCATGTTTAGAGAGTTTGAAAAGGGACAAAAAGAAAACTCCACAAGTTCTCTTTCATAGATTTGTCTCTTAAGCTCGAAAAAGCGTAAAACAATATGAGAGAGAACTTAGTGACCATGTTTGGTCAACATATTCCTTTTTCGTAAATAATCTATCTCAGCCCGAAAAAGGGTTAAACTTATATTGATTAGATGTCATTTCCAATCTGTTTAACAAGATGAAAAGGACAAGCACTCGCTATTCTTTTCATATTTCGAGAGTCTGAAAAGATCTTAAAGAGGACTCCACTTTGAGAAACGAGTGGTGTCTAGGATAGCAACTTGTTTCGGTGATGCTGGAATTTCTCAAAACATGTTGATTTCTATAAAGAGGCTAGCTAATAAGACCAATCATTGGAACTGTTCCTCAAAAAGGGTAAAACAACCAAGTGAAAGCGTATGTCGGCCAAGCAGATAGTGACGATGGAAGGAGAAAAACCAAGGCTCATCTGATGGAAGGGGCTGATAGAATGGAAATTACAAGGGTTAAAATGAAGATGGGTTCATTTTTATACAAGCTTGAACCATAGGGAACTATGCTTGGATTCAGTTTCATGTTTACACAAGCTTGAAACGAAAAACTATGTTTGCATTCAGTTTCATTTTTACACAAGCTTGAAATGAACAACTATGCTTGGATTCAGTTTCATTTTTACACAAGCTTGAAACGAACAACTATGCTTGAATTCAGTGTCATTTTACACAAGCTTGAAACAAAAAACTATGTTTGAAGTTAATTTCATGTTTACACAAGCTTGAAACGAAAAAACTACTTGGATTTAGTTTCTTTCTACACAAGCTTGAATTGAAAAACTATGCTTGGATTGGTTTACATGCCCCTCAAGCTTCATTGCATTCATCTAAATAGACTACTCATGGCTATCAGGTGGATGGAATGAAGGTTCATTTACGAGATCAAGTGAAAGACTTCACTGGGATTTTACGAGATCTAATCAAAGACTCAAATTAGAACTTTGCTCTAGGGGGGCTTGTTTCGTTTTTTAATGAGCTTAACACAAGACAAGGAACTCTGCTCAACTTCCTTGTTTCATTTTTTAACGAGCTTGACACAAGACAAGGAACTATGCTCATACTCCTTGTTTCATTTTTTAACGAGCTTGACATAAGACAAGGAACTATGCTCATACCCTTTGTTTCATTTTTTAACGAGGTTGACATAAGACCAGGAATTATCCTCATATCCTTGGTTTCATTTTTTAATGAGGTTGACACAAGGCAAGGAACTATCCTCATATCCTTGGTTTCATTTTTTAACAAGGTTGACACAAGACAATGAACTATCCTCATGGGAGCTGTTTAATTTTTTAATGAAGTTGACACAGTAAAAGAACTATCCTCATATTCCTTGTTTCATTTTTTAACAAGCTTGACACAAGACAAGGAACTATGCTCATATTCCTTGTTTCATTTTTTAATGAGGTTGACACAAGGCAAGGAACTATGCTCATATTCCTTGTTTCATTTTTTAATGAGGTTGACATAAGACAAGGCACTATCCTCATATTCCTTGTTTCATTTTTTAACAAGGTTGACACAAGACAAGGAACTATCCTCATATTCCTTGTTTCATTTTTTAACAAGGTTGACATAAGACAAGGAACTGTCCTCATGTTCCTTGATCACAACCCATAAGAGGTCATGACTTTCAAGAGGTTCTCATTAGATGGGAGAACAATGCTTTGGAAGGGATCCATAGCAAGGAAACCGAGATCTGGTTCCAATGCCCCTAGTACATAATGTACAACATCACATAATTGATCGTCAGTTGATGTAGCCATGGAATGGGTTGCCACATAATTAACCCGTGGCGGGGAGGATACCACTGGGACAAAAGGACCAATTAGGGAAGATGGTTGACTAGAAGCCATATTTGGACCACGAAATGGAAGCTGGTCAACGGTGACAATTCTGCCTTCATGCGGGAAACACATCAGTCGAAAGAGTGTTGAAACAATAGCACCCATGTCATAAACATAGTCATGCCCAAGAAGTAAATTGTAATCTAAAGGGATTGGGACTACCATCACATTGATATAAACAATTTTTCCTCCCAAAGTAATAGACAACTGAGGAAGGATCCCTAATGGTTGACTAGTTCCTCCATTAAAAGCCAACAAATTCTGGGTAACAAGCACAAGCGGTGGCGAACCGAGCGCTTGCCAAGCAGTTGAGGAAAGGATACTCACAGATGCACCTTCATCTATAATAGTGCCATATATTATCATATTACAAACTTGTACTATGATCTGGAAAGGCACATAAGAAAGAAGACAAAATCGTGCCACGCGGTTCCAATCAAAGGAAATGACTAGACTACTTGGAGGGGGTACCGTAAGAACGGGAGAATTATCCCATTGAGTTACGAGAACAGGAGGATTTTCCTCCTGTCTTGATGGACCATGAGGGTTGCCTCCAAGCTCATTGGAATCTGAAGAAATGAAAAGAACCTAAGTGGTATCATATTCACTCTCTTCGGGAAAGGTACAATTAATTGAAGGTGAAATCGGGTCAACTGTTTCCTCGACCTGTGATGGGTTAGGTGTAGACTCATGGGATTCACATTCAGAGAGAGTGGGTTTGACTGATGGTTGATTTTGGTCAGTCACTTCATCAACTAGTGAAGGATTAAGGGAGAGTCTCCTGTAACCAGATGGAATTCGCTGCGGAGAAGCAGGATGGTTATCCAACACTTTTTGGGCTTCATCCAAATAGGGACAAAGGTGAATGGGGTGATTCCCTTCACATAACCTAAAGGGAAACTTAACTTTACCCTTCTTTCCATGAACTTTACTACCACTATATGATGGTGTATCACCAGCATGATCTCTAGAAGTTGATGACACAGGATAATGTGAACGAGAAGACCATTCTTCTAAGATCTAAGGAATATTAGGACAATTTCAAAGAAGATGGTCTCCCATGCAAAGTTTGCATGGATATCAAACTTTGTGAGGCTTATCAAACAGTTTATTATCAGAAGTTGCATTCAAAGCAATGGTTGCTTGGTTTCCCCCTTGCTGAATTTTCTTCTTCTTCTTCTTCTTATTCTTCTTAGCCACCTAGTTACTAGTACCAAAACTTTCACCTAGCGAAGAGGAAGCAGGGGAGGAAGAAAAAACCGAGGAAGAAATCAAAGGGTCAACTGGAGGTTGATTTTGTCCAGTTGGAGGAGTACTCGATTGCAGAGAAATCACGACATTTTGAACCAAGGAGGTTGAAAACAACCATACTAGCAATGTGATGCAGGAGCATTTGGACTTAGCCAACAATGTGATTGTATGTTCACATGTTGTGGTTAACAAGAGATGAATTTTATCGACTTGAGTGGTCAAAATCAATTCTTAGAAGAGGGTTGGATCTCTTGAATTGATCTTTACTTCAATTATTGTAACAATTAAATCATTGTATTATTTTTAGAACATGAGATAAGTGTTAGGATAGGTGTGTATCAGAGCTTGAGAATAGGGATTTAATAGTTGAGATGATAAAAATAGAGATTGAGTTGTAAATGTTGTTAGGATAGGATTTGATCCATAAAAGAAAGGAAAAAATGTAATGATAGAGATCGGATGGAATATGAGAGTAAGCAAGAGATTGAGAGAGAGAAAGGGTTTGCGAGTGAAACAAAGGTTAGACAAATTGTTGTAATCGAGCCAAGAGGGCCAAGACTCTGTAATTTCTATTCTATTGAAATAATTGATTAAGTGTGGCATTGCGTATTATTCCCGGTGTGAAATTCTCTCGAATCTTTGTATCGACATTCTGGACCCTAATCAGGTATTATTTCCATTTATGTGTTTCATTGATAATTACAGCCAAATAGCGTTAAGGGTTAATACCGAGATTAAACGCTAAATATTATTAAGTATTTTTCTTAAAGGTTCTGTATTAAACACATGGGTAGTATTTAGAAAGTAGTAAGTGGTATATCGCGTGGAAAATAAATGGTAAATGGTATTTCGCGTGGAAAATAAATGGTAAATGGTATTTTTCCAAATTGCGCGATTAAGCTAAGGTCAACACACGTAGCATGGAGAAACCACTTATCTTGCGTGCTCCGAACTAATATCGATTTGCAAGTAATCATGCGAGATTGCGCGATATCTATTGGATATGAAGAAGCCAGATCAAGGTTGTAGATTGAAGCACTTGGGAGTGGAAAATTCAAAGTGGGACTGACAGTGTTTGGTCAGCTTAGCGGGACCCTCGAGAAGAAAATACACATACAAAATATGTTTAACGCGCAACTGATTGGTTTTTAAGTGAACCATTAATCTAATTCTAGAATACCACATCAATTTTGGTAACCATCCACATCATTTGGTATCAGAGCTCAAGGATTAAGTCTGCTACGGTAAACATGCCACCTAGGACAGGAGCTGGCATAGGTCGGGGGAAACCTGTAGCGAATGCAGTTTTGCTAGAAGAGATTCGAAACCTGCATACAAGGATGGAGGCAATGGAAACTGCTCAAAGGAGAGCACTTGATGAAGGAGATGCCAGTGCTACAGAGGAATCTTCTGAGGAAGAAGAAGAGGATGAAAGAAAAGCTACCAAAGTTCTCAAAATGTTGGCCAAAGTAAGTGGAAGACCAAAGGTGAAAATACCTTTGTATGACGGGAATCTCAATGTAGAAGAGTTAATGGACTGGATCAGTTCATTGGACAAGTATTTCGACTATGAGGAGGTTGATAACAAAAAGAAGGTGAAAATTGTAGTTACCAGATTGAAGGGTCATGCAACTATCTAGTGGGATGAAATACAAACATCCAAAGAAAGAAAGGGGAAGCCCAAGATCAAACAATGGGATAAAATGGTGAGTAGGTTGAAAGGTAAATTCATGCAAAAGATTATCAGTTAAATCTTTTCTGACAGTTATAGAATTTGAGACAAAAGGGGATGACTGTCAAAGAATATACAAAAGAATTTTATAAGATGAGCATTAGAGCAGGACATGCAGAGGATGGCATAGAAAAGTTAGCCAGATAGATCAATGGCTTGAGATATGACATACAGGATGAAATCAACTTGTGAGTCTGAAGACAATTGAAGATGCCTATCAAGAAACTTTGAAGGAAGATGAGAAGATGTTGAGGAAACAAAATAAGAAAAATAGAGGGAAAAGTTCAGCAAGAGGTAGAGGAACTAACAGATCAAGATTTCAGCACCCTCAAGGTGAAGCAGAAGGTTCAAGTAGCAGACCACCACAGAGAGGAGACTTTAGTAGAGGAAGGTTTACACCCAGAGGAAGAGGCCTATGAAGAGAATTTCGGTGTTATACATGTGGAGAATGGGGACATGGATCATGGGACTGTCCTCATAATAAAGCAACAAATCAGTGGAATGTGAATGTGGCTGAGGCAAAGGAAGGAAAACCTCAAATTGCAAATAAGGAAGAAACACTTGAAGTAGGAGAATCTTTGTTATTGAAAAGGATATTGCTCAAAGCAGAGAAAGAGATAGGAGAACCAGCTCAGAGAAAGAGTTTATTCAAAACTACATGCAAGTCCAAAAGAAAATGCTGTAAAGTGATAATTGACAGTGGAAGCACTAATAACCTGGTTTCTACAAAAATGGTGGACAAGTTAGGATTAGTGAAAACATTACACCCTACTCCTTATAAAGTATCATGGCTGAAAAAAGGACATCAACTTATTGTGACAGAACAATGCAAAGAAGAAATCCAGATTGGTACATATAAGGATGTGGTATTATGTGATGTAACACCAATGGATGTATGCCATGTATTTCTGGGAAGACCTTGGTAGTTTGATTAGAAAGCTATACATGATGGGAGAAGAAACACTTATACTCTAGAGAGGGATGGGATCAAACTTACACTGCTGCCATTGAAGAATGAGCAGACAGAGAAGCGTCTGGAAACAATGTTATGCTGATAAGTGGGAAAGAATTGTTGTAAGAAGTCAAGAAGGATGAGTAGATACATTTTGCTGTCATAAGAAGACCTAAGGTAATTTTGACTTCCACAAACTTAGATGATTTATCTGAAGAAATCAAAACTCTATTGAATTATTTTGCTGATATTATTGTGGATGATCTACCAAATGCATTACCACCAATCAGGAGTATTAGTAATCACATTGATCTAATACCTCGAACAAGTTTGCCAAAAAAAGTAGCATACAGGTTAACTCCTCAATAAAATGCAGAAGTTGGCAGACAAGTGCAAGAATCGATGGATAAGGGATTAATAAGAGAGAGTCTTAGTCCAAGTGTTGTACCAACAATACTCAGTCCAAAGAAAGGAGGTGAATGGCGCATGTGTACTGATTCCAGAGCCATAAACAAGATTACTATCATGTATAGATTTCCTTTACCACGCATGTATGATTTGATGGATTGTTTAAGTGGGTCAAAGCATTTTACTAAAATAGATCTGAAGAGTGGATACCATCAAATAAGGATTAGAGAAGGAGCTGAATGGAAGACTGCATTTAAAACAAACAGTGGGTTGTATGAGTGGTTAGTGATGCCTTTTGGACTCACTGATGCACCCAGCACATTCATGAGATTGATGAATGAAGTCTTGAAGGAATATGTAGGCAAGTTTGCCATTGTTTATCTTGATGATATTCTAATTTTCAATAGAAGCAAAGAAGAACATCTGGAGCATATTAAGTTGGTTCTAAGAACTTTGCAGAAAGAGAAATTGTTGATAAATCTAAAGGAATGTAGTTTCATGAAAGAATAATTAATCTATTTGGGTTTTGTAGTTTCTAAAGAAGGTTTGAAAATGGATCCAGAGAAAGTCCAAGCAATATGGAACTGGCCTATTCCAAGAAACATATTTGAGGTAAGAAGCTTTCATGGTCTTGCAAGTTTTTATAGAAAATTTATCAGAGATTTCTGTCAGATTTGTGCACCAATTATTGAAACAATCAAAGAGACTAATCAACCATTCAAGTGGATAGAAGCAACAAACCTAAATTTTAAGTTGTTGAAGAAGAAAATTACAAAAAAAACTAGTTTTAGCTTTGCCTGATTTTGGAAAAGTTTTTCAAGTTGAAACTGATGCTAGTGGAGTTGCAATTGGAGCAATTTTAAGTCAGGAACATAGACCAATAGCATACTTTAGTGAGGAACTAAATGAAGCTAAGAAGAAATATTCTTCTTATGATAAATAATTTTATGCTATTGTGCAAGCTTTACAAAAATGGAGACATTATTTACTACCAAAAGAGTTTGTATTGTATTCTAATAATCATGCATTACAGTTCATAGACAACCAACCAAAATTAAACCAGAAGCATGCCAAGTGGGTAGAATTTTTGCAGAGTTTCACTTTTGTGATAAAACATACAAGTGTTAAGTTGAAGAAAGTTGCTAATGCTCTAAGTGAGGTAAATTTCATTGTGCAAGAATTAAGAGTTGGTGTTGTAGGATTTGAAGAAATGGTTGATATGTATAAAGATGATGCAAAATTTAAAGATATTTACGCAGTTGTACAAAATCCAACAGTTCATAATAGAAGCCAGTGGTTAGATTATCTTATCCAAGGAGGTTTACTGTTTAAAGGTAACAAACTGTGCATTCCCAAATGTTCTATGAGGAAAACATAATCAAGGAGAAACACAATGGAGGGTTATCTCGGCACTTTGGACAAGACAAAATATTTGCTTAGGTAAATGCTTTTTACTACTGGCCAAAGAAGCAAACTGATGTTAAGAAATTTTTTGAGAAGTGCAGGATCTATTAGCATGCTAAGGGGAGAAGCCAAAATACTGGATTGTACCAACCATTACCAATACCAGACCGACCATGGGATGTAGTTAGTATGGATTTTGTTTTAGGATGGTTATACAACACTTTTTGGGCTTCATCCAGATAGGGAAAAAGGTGAATGGGGTGATTCCCTTCACATAACCTACAGGGAAACTCTTTACCCTTCTTTCCATGAACTTTACTACCACTAGTTGATGGTGTGTCACCAGCATGATATCCAAAAGTTGATGACACAGGATGATGTGAACAAGAAGACCATTCTTATAAGATCTGAGGAATATCAGGACAATTTCGAAGAAGATGGTCTCCCATGCAAAGTTTGCATGGATATCGAGCTTTGTGAGGCTTATCAGACGATTTCTTATCAGAAGTTGCATTCAAAGCAATGG